>OY986436.1:112515414-112767914 GCA_963920525.1 Dichetophora obliterata | reverse complement strand
CTGTTGTAAACTACAATACACAGAAACATATGATAATTTTTGTTTCTTTACTTTAGATCAACTGAAACATATGAGTTTTTCTCTGGATATACACATGATATTCGCTAGATGAACCTGTTTTAGACATAAACCTCTCGTTAAAAATTCTTTCACTCTTCTATACTCTGTACGATTGTTTAACTTTCTATTGGACTTGACTACTTCAGAAGAAAGTGGATGGAAAATTTTTTAGCTGCTAAAAAGCGCATATACTTTTTGAGTTTTTTTCATGTTTAATAAAACTAATAAACAAAGTAATATTAAAATATTAAAATTACTTTGTTTATTACTAGCGCATATACTTTTTGAGTTTTTTTCATGTTTAATAAAACTAATAAACAAAGTAATTTTAATATTTTAATATTACTTTGTTTATTAGTTTTATTAAACATGAAAAAAACTCAAAAAGTATATGCGCTTTTTAGCAGCTAAAAAATTTTCCATCCACTTTCTTCTATTCTATTAAAATTACGAACGCTTATTGTATTTATTGATAAATTTTATTGTACTGCGATGATAACTGTTGGCTGCTGTTTGCTGAGTTGCTGACGCAGCATTTTTTACTTGTGAATTGCTTGTGGGCTGGGCTGGTATTGCTGGTGGCTGTTGGAACCTGCATTTGTGCCGGGAAGAGCTCCATGTATTCTGGGATCAACTGACAATTGGATATTTAAGATTGGGTAAAAATTTGGACGTGCCGTGACCGTTTCACACTGTCAGCGAGGGCTCTGACGTCGACGCAGCGGCTGAGGCTGTGTGTGGGTGCGTGTTGGTGCTAAACTTAATGGGTAAAATTCCTAAAAATAGCGCGAACATTTTAGAAAGCGAGGAAATTTTACATCCAATAATGTTTTTCGTATAGAATAAATAAGAAATATTCTAAAATTAAAAGATCATTCAAATATGGTGGCAATAATAAACCATTAAAATCGGCTAGTATGATTAGCCCTAGAAAAACTGAAGCGGCACACTAACTGGTTGCCCTGTCGTCCTGTACAACACAGCCACAGCATAATGAACATCTGCAGAAGATGAAAACTGCAGTAAATTGCGGGTCTAAAATGTTGGGGTTAAACACTCGACAAATTGTTGAAGCAATGCAACAAGATTGACAGGAGGTCGCCAAACGTTCAAGAACAAGACGCTCCTCAGGTAGCAGCATTTCTGTTGAGGAGAATGCCCCTCCAAAAAGAGATAGTCGTTTTGCGATTTTTAACGAAATTGCTCTTAAGGAGAAATCAAGTATGCAGACGCAGAAACAGTATCCGGTGTTGCAGAGTGAGGCGGAAGCGGAGGCAGTGAACGTTGAAGCGGTCAACAACAAAGAAGAAACCAGTGACGTAAATGTGAATATAAGGATTTCTCAAGGAAAAGAAGGTAGGTTTTGTCCACCAATATTCATTAAAAATTTAGATGTTAGACAACTCTTTTTTGATTTGAGAAAAAAAAATGTTGTTTTTAAAGTTATTAACTTAGGACAAAAAAGTAAATTTTTCATTGAGGACAGGGTGATTCATCGGGCTCTGCTCGAGAAGATCAGAGATAGTCCTGGAATTCAGGCCTATTCATTTACTCCTAAGGAGGAAAAGAATGTGAATTTGGTTTTGAGAGGTCAAATTAATTTGGTTTTCATCTGGATATGAGGAGACAGAGGGACTTGACGAATTGCTTTCATTGTTTCCTGGTGGGGTAGAAAAGGTTTCTAGACTGGTTACGCCCCGTTCTCGGAGAGAGCAAATAAGTATGACTTATTCTTGGTAAGACTTCCTGCAGGGAAGACTAAATCTGAGGTGTTGAAAATAAAGTTTTTGTTTAATACGCAGGTGTTCTGGGAAAAACCGAAAGGTAACTCAGGGCCCATTCAATGCAGACGATGCCAGCAGTTCGGCCATATGGCGATGAATTGCGCCGGCGATTACAAATGCAGCAAATGCAATAATGAGCACCTTCCAGGGGAGTGCAGTGTAACGGTCAAGTCTGGGCAGAAACCTTTTTGTGTTAATTGCAAGAGGGACCACACTGCCAACTACAGGGGCTGTGAGAAGTACAAAGAGTACTCATTGTACAGAAAAGAAATGTTGCAGAAGGCGAAAGCTAACTCGAAGTTGAGAGCTGAAAATGTTTTTATTGCTTATAAAGCGCCTCCGCCCTTAACGGTGTCCTACGCCAGCCTCTTTAGAGGTCAGGATGGTCCCTCTTCAATTGCAATACCAAAGAATGTTAATTATTCTAAAGATAATGTATTGAATCAATTTTTTAATCTTTCCAAGGACTTGTTTGGAGAGAGTGTACAGGGTCTCCTGGGAAAAATTGAGAGCTTTATGAGAAATATTAAGAGCTGTGCTTCTATCCAGGAAAAAAGAATGTCTTATTTAGAGCTTCTAAACGAAATTATTGTAAATTATATATAATGTCTTTTAATTTTGTAACTTTTTATTCGCCTTACCGGTCTCCGATTGGAGTGATGATGGAAGATCTCGAGTCGAGCCCTTATGGATCACCCTTATATTATTTTTTGAAAGCCCTTCCAGGACATAACCGGGGATAAATTTTGTTTCTTTTAATTCATCTTATTTAAATTCGTTTAACGGAACATTTCTAGAGAAAACACTAATGATGTTGGAGGACAGAACCTATGTTTTTTTTATTAATATGTGTTTTAATATTTTGATAAAACTCAAGTACCTTACTGTATTATTTAATCTATATATGCCTTATTGTACTGTACGTGGTTACAGTAAAATTATAAAAAAAAAGACTAAAGAGAAAAATGTAACTATTTATAACTGAATTATTGAATTAATTTATTAATTTCATGTTCTATATCTGTTCTTCAAAGTTAAGTTAATATTTCCATGAAGAAATATAAGTGCTGTTCATGTTTTCAATCTTTATACTTTTTCTAATATTGCACTATTGATTTATTCAAAGACTGTGTATAAGATAAAACTAGGAATTATTAGCGATAGCTATTCTGCTTTGTTAAAATTACATGTTACGAAAGCTCATCGTATTTTCTTTGTTTGTAATTGTTACACAGTTTTGCTGTGTATTTAGTTTTTAACTGTAAAGTTATACTACTGAATTGACTTATCCATTGTTGCACTCTTTTACTCATAGCAATCTCAATCGAGAAAGTAGCAACGACTTTGTATTGTATAAAGTAGATTTAATTTGAGCATGCCAAACTGCCACGGTCATGCTGGTCGTTGTCTCACTCTTTCTTATGGTAGTTTTAGAATTTTGTATATACACTTGAATGACACTCGTCAGATGTTATAATTTTATTACTCAGTGAGCAGGAGTAAAACTTGTCTATATTAAGATGTTAGCCATGTGGCATTCAGTTTATTAATTTACTTGATAAGGTAACCGATTGTGCAGGCCATACTATAATAGCCGCTAAGTTTACAATTAAGCAATTGTTTGTATCTTTCTTGTATTATCGTTTTGTATAAGACTCAATAAAGAACTACTACTACTACTACTACTACTCTATACTCTGTACACAAATACATGATAGCTAGATGAATATACTATAGACATAAACCTATTTTGTTTTTTTTTTCTATACTCTATATAAAACATGTTAACATCATAATATTCGCTAGATGAATATATTATATACACAAAACCTACAATTTTTTCTATTCTCTAGACAAAAAACACATTAAAAATTCTCCGATACTTCTATACAAAACACACTAATAACATGATATTCACTAGATGATTATATTATAGGCACAAAACTTAACATTTTTTCTATACTATAGACACAAACCGCTTACCTATTATAATAGTTCCCCATTACACCGCATATGGCGCTGATGGTGAGCACCTGGCTCCTGAAGGTCCAGAACCGGCATATCGTACCTACTCAATTGCAACATGCCTTTTTTTTACTAAGCACTGCCAAAGATTTTTCAAAACATTCCATTCTATTTTTTGCTTTCTATAATAGATTCATAAATGGTCGCACACGTATTTAGAACTTCCAAAATGGGTCCAAGTCCTTCAAAGTTATCACATTGTTTTGCCTCGAAAACATCATCGTATTCATCACGTTGCTCCTCATGATACTTATTTTTGCATAACAACTGGTTGGTTAAATTGGCCGTTAGAGAAAATACAGTAAGTTTTATTTCAATATATATGTATAAATATATGGCGGTACCCTCTGTACCGTCACCCCTTGCTTATGCGGGCTCACATTTAGTCATAAATTCCTTCCATAAATTTTGCTAGCATTTGACGACACCTTATCATAATACGGCACCCTTGCCGATAACGTAATTGGGTTAGCTCAGCTTGGTTTGTCACTCAATTGATGACCACGGTAAATTCCTAGCCACTCAAAACTTTGTTGCCGCTGTTGGCATCGCAGCGTATAATATTTATCGCCATGTAAACTTTGTACATTGTTGCTGCCGTTATAGCAGCACCCAAGGGCGTAACTAACTGGGGGTAAGGGGGGCTAGAATACCTCCTTACTATTTTAGAGTCGGCCTAATTGTTATTTTTTATTTATTTATTTATTTATTTATTGGCCAAACAAGGCAATGCAATTTACTTATTCTAACTTATTCTAACAGGTTTTGTTTACTTATTACTAAGTTTAGATTACTAAGTTTTTTGTTTTTCTTCTCCCCTTTCCTTGTTTTTATTTTATTTTTTATTTGGTGCTCTTAGTGGGCATACTCCGCCCACCGGATTGACATGATTTCAAAAACCATGTCAAAACTAAGAGAAGAGGAGGAAAACAAGAGAGACTATATACACACTTAAGATACGATGTATATATATTATTCTTAAAGACTATAAGGACAAAAGGACGTAAATGGGAGATTTGGAGAGGGATGTTAAAGAATTTTGATTTATTAAACTAAATGCTAAAATTTTTTAAAATATTGATTTTTATAAACAATAATTATGAACGCATCAAAGCCAGTCGTACCTTTCGTTGCCATTTTCATAACAAAAACCAACTTTAGTCCGCTATTTCATTTTAATTCATACTCAAAACTATCTTCAGTCGGCCAATTCACTTTTAGTCGTACCTTAAACAAACTTCACTCGGCTCAATTTTAGTCGTATCTTAAACGAACTTCAGTCGGCCAACTCATTTTCAGTCGTACCTTAAACAAACTTCAGTCGGCCAACTCATTTTAAGTCGTATCAGCATTGAATTGTTGTAAGCGAATCCAGTGTTCCCTTGTGAAAAAATGCAGAAAAAGTTTAGAAAAGTAGTATAAATTTTGTTAAAAAAGTACATAAATAGTAATGCATAGTAATGTAAAAGAGAGCAGCGGACCAAATGGAAAAAATTTACAATTTTTATTCAAATTGTGCAACCGTGTCCTTGACCAAAAATAAAAACTGAAAATGATATTTTTGTTTGACCAAAAAAAAAAATTACTGATTTTTATTTAAGATTTAAAAGATAAAATTAAATTACTATTTTTATATCTGAGCAAAAACTTGAAAATCATAAAATAATGATTAATGCTTAAGTTTTTGGATATAGCTTAATAATAACCGTCCCTGATACAAATACCTTGTCAAAAAGTTGAAAAAATAAGTGGAATAAAACAAGCCCAAACGAACAAAGGTTTACTCAGTCGCCACACATATTCTCCTTTTTAAAACCTTATTAATACTTTATTGTAGAACTATTGAGATTGAAATTTTTATCCAGAAATACCCAATATTTGAAATAAAAAATTTAATGATCGAAATCAGCCAACATATTCATAGACTTAAGATTTTAATTTACATACAATTATAATAAATAAAAAAATAATGAATTTAAAGGATTTAGTCAAACTATTGAAAAAAGGTCCGTTTTAACTTTTAAATTCGAGATGATTCAAAAAGAACAAAATTTTTAAATCTGCATTCAAAATTAATTTATTATAAAAGCATCGCTTTATGTCATTGTTCATGTTCTGAACGAAATTTACCAAAACTCTACGAAAATTGACAAGTGGACTCCAAATGCTGCATATTCGCTATCAAACCAACTGATTTCTGTGGACTTTATTATAAGTCTTGTTTTTATGAAAAATGTGCAAGTAAATATGAAACTCCTGACTGAATCTCTTGAAATTGATTTTTTGAAATGAAATTTATTTCTTGTACCCTTAAATCATTACAAAAAATAAATTCAGACTCTGCAGTTAACAAAATGTCGCGTTTGCTGTGCACAGTGCCTGTTACTATTTCAGATAATGAGAGAATGTTCAGCAAATTAAAATTAGTTAAAAATTATTTAAGAACCACGCAAAGTGACTCACGTCTTAATGACTTATTAATACTTTCATCGGAAAAGGACATAGTTGATCTCATTAACTTAGATAATATTGCATAGCAATGAACTAAAAAAATTTTAAGTTACCTGTTGGTAAATCTGAAAAAACCTTTTTGGATTCGAAAAATGATGTCCAAATTGTGAAAAGCTTAAGAGAGTATTTTGATGTACACCAGTTTTATTTTCATCATTAAAAAAAGTTTTTAGTAAATCTGAACGCTAATTATAATAAAATAGTACATAAATAATAGTAAAAAATAGTACAAGCTAATTTTTTTTATTCTTTTTATTCTTATTGATAAAATTTGTTAAAATTTTTGCTTGTCATTTAAGTGCAGTGTTTTTTTTCTCTGCCTTATTTTCGTCATTTTATCTGCATTATTTTAATATGATTTGTGCTAAGCCTAAGCTGGTTATGTGATAATGCTGTTCATACCAAATGTGCAGGCGTGACAGGCAGAATTGCGGATTGTTTTGAGGAAGGTAAAGGGTTGCGTTGGTGTTGCGAGAAATGTAGATTGGCTGACATCAACTTCTACAAGCTTTTCAAGCAGACAAAGCATGGCTTCTCTGAAATAAGTAAGGAACTTTCTTCGCTTTCTGCAAAATTTTATAAATACCAGTCTCTTTTCGACGATTTTAAATATATTGAAGAGTCAATTCCTTCACCCAAAAGGGAAAAAAAACACATGTCTTTGCGTAGTAAGCAAAAAACTGATTCAACTCCAACTCTACTTTCTTCTGTACATGACATTGCTGATGACATGCACATTTGTGGTATAACAGCCCCTCCACCTATTTTAACTTCTACTTCGAATACAGCAAACATATCGATTTCTGCTCCTTTGCCATTGCTGGCACCTCCACCTTCATTGCCAGTCATGTCTTATGCCCAAACTGTTTCTCTTTCACCAACTCTGGTCGATTCCCAGGTTGTTCCTCTTACTTCGCAGGTTTCTGCTCCACCTAAGCCAATCATTGCAATTCCACCAACTAAATCAATCTTTATGTTTGTAAAAATAGGCTTTTTGATCAAATATTTTAAATGCAACTAAAACAACTTTAATTCATTTTTTCGTACCGACGTTTCGTTGATTTTTTGTTAACATCTTCTGGGTACCATGTTTAATTGAATCTATAAAAGTTTACAAGTTCACAAATCATAAAAAACTTACAAGACACGATATTTAACAAACTTAATAATAAGTATAATCTTAATTACGATAGAGAATTTTTAAGTTAAACAATAATCCCTGCAGTGTAAGACTAGTCAGCATTAAAACATGAGTAGTATTTATACTAGTCAAAACAAACTAGTTTATATTTTGTCACGATTTACTAGTTGCAAAAGTAGTTTAAACCCAACAAGTTTTTGTCAAGTCACATTAAACCAGTTGTAAAACTAGCCAAAATCAAACTATACTACATATTATCAAAATCAACCAGTTCCAAAACCAGTTGGAGCTGGGTACCCCATTGGAACAAACTAATAATAAACAAATTAAAACATATAACAACTAATTTAAAAACATGTAGTATACCAAAAACATGGTATTTCATCAAATAGCTTTAACTTTAGCCTTTAGCTAATATTTTGATGTAAAAATATATGTTCTTTGAACCTATGAACTATTGAAAAAATATGAACCTATGAACTAGTTTTAATTCGATAATTACTATATTGGTTAAAAACTAGTCACAACCCAACTAGAACTTTACTTTACATAAAAAATGAGTTGTTAACTAGTTAAAACCTTATCTATAGTAAGACAATTGTCTTTTCCAATGACATCACCACGTAAAAAATACCAGTTGGTTCTATGAGAATAGGACATAAATCGAACTAGTTGTTGGATATTTCCAACTAGTTGTTGACTGGTATAAATCTAGTTGATTACACTGCAGGGATAAGACAAGTGTGTACTTACAAAAATTGATAAACACTCTACATTTAAAGAAATTCTAAGCCTGATAATGTAACTAATTTAAATATTTATTTATTCAAAAATACCAGCTGTCTTTGACTTCCGTTTTTATATTTTGTTTAAAGCAACTGCATAGCTTAAGTTTATGTTGTCTTTATCTTCTTTGTAGTTCATTGTTGTCGTTAAGTTTTGTTGTATACGTAAGCTTTCTAGCATATATCGCGTTTTCCCTTTTCTCTCGATGTCTAATATTTGTGCTTTTTCGAAATCAGCTGTGTGTCCATTTTCAAACATATGTTCTGCTAGTGCTGTTGATGTTTCTTTATTTTTTATGTCAGCTTTGTGTTCGGCTAGTCGTGTCATAAGTGTTTCGTATCGGTGCATAAGTGTATCGGTGTTTTCGTTTTCGTTTGTTTTGTGGTTTTGTGGTTTGATTTGTGAGCAAAAATAATGTTGTCTTTTTTTATTATTGTTTTGAGAATTTTATTTTCTGTTAGTGTTGGTACGAAAGCTACGCTGTAAAATTGTTTGGTGTTGCCAGACTGATTTTCTGTGTTTGGGTATTTATGTTTGGTATTATTGTTTGCTTCGTTTATTAACTTATTGACTAATCCTTTTGGGTAATCATTATTCAATAATATCGTTCTTATTTTTGACATGTTATTATTATTAAATTGAGCGTCACTGATGTTGATAATTTTATTAATTAAATTTTTGGCTACGTTGATTTTTTGCTGTAGTGGTTGTGTCGAATGAAAATTTATCATTCTTCCTGATGATATTGGTTTTGTGTACCAATCCAAAGTGATTTTACTGTTAGTACTGTATACTTTAACATCCAGATATGCTAGGCTATTGTTTTGTTCTATTTCTGTGGTGAAATTTAGTTTATTGTGGTAATTATTAAGTATGTTGAGGTAGGTTCAATGTGATCTGGTTTGACAATTGCAAAAATATCGTCGACGTATTTCGTGATGAATTTTATGGTGATGTTTTCATTTTTCAGTTGTTCTATTGTGTCATTTAGAAGTTCGTCAAGTATCACGTCTGCTATCGTAGGAGACAGGGGATTTCCCATTGGCATTCCAAATGTTTGATTATAAATATGATTTCCATATTTAAAATAGTTATTTTCTTTTAAACAGAACTCCAATATGTTTAAAAATTGTTTCTTTGGTATTGTTGTTACTTTCATTAAGTTGTTCCAATTTTTCATTATGGTCTTAATGGCTAGATATATTGGTATGTTGGTGAGTAGTGAGACTACGTCAAAGGATACCATAATGTCATCTGGTTCTACATTTATTTGTTGTATTTTGTGTTTAAATTCGTACGTATTCTTTACATTATATTCTGTAGAAACTATGCTTTTTAAAATTCCTCCAATATGTTTAGATAGTTTGTAACATGGAACGTTGGTTGAAGCAGAGATCGGACGGAGGGGGAGGTTTGGTTTATGGATTTTTGGTAATCCATATAATCTAGGTGCATTACCTGCATGGCAAGTAAGATTGAATTTTAGAGTTTTGTTTATGTGGTTTTGTTTATATAGGTTGTTAATTATGCTATTGTTTTTCCTTTGTACTTTAAAACTTGGGTCTTCTCTTATTAATTTGTAGGTGTTTTTGTCATCTAGCAATTGTCTCATTTTTTCCTCATAATCTTTTTTATATATTATCACCGTTTTGTTACCTCTGTCTGCTTGTGTGATTACAATGTTGTGTTTATGTTTATCGATAAATTCTTTTGTGTTTTTATATATCCTAAGAATAAATTTTTCTTTCATCGTATTTTTAATTTTGTTTTTAAAGGTAGTAATTTTGTTAGAAAATTTTCGCTCTGGCAGCATTTTTTACTTTATCATCTTTATCATTGAAAACATTGTTCGAAATCGACTATGATATGTATTGGTGAAAAATTTCTTTGTGTTATAGGGAGCGTGAATTTCTTCCCAAGTGATAGCAGCCACTCACTCTCTTTTGGAAAAGAAATATTAGTTGTGTTTGTAAACCAACTTTCGTTATATGTGAAACCTATTTCTCTCATTTTCTTCAATTTAAATTTGTCAATTTTTGAGTCCTGTACTTCTTTAGTTTTTTGTACAACATGGTTGTACATTTGTGTTTGCTTTAGTACAAAGCTGTTGTACTCCGTCTGGTTAAGCGTCACTTTCATTACTTCCTCCGCCATTTGTATGTTAGCATAAGTTGATTTAATATTCATATGTGTTTGTGTTATTTCTAGTCCAATAAGTTTTAAAAGAAAAATATTAGTTATCCCTTCCAGTTTTTGTAAAATTTTTTCCGATGTGAATAAATGTGATGCTTTTGTGGTTATGTCTGTTAAATGTTTTGGAAGAAGTCCATAATTTTTGCATGTCAGCAAAAACTTGAGTTTTTCATTCTCTTTTGCTAGTTTTTTCATTAGCCTGCAGTAATTTTTCAATATTGTGCATATTTCCATCGAATACTTAAATTTAATGTGTTCAAAAAAGTTTTTCATTTTGTTAATGTGATTGTAGTTTATTAGATTCAATGTATGTATTCGCTTCAATTCGGCGTGCCCTCCGATTTTTTGTTTAAGAAGTGGTTTTGAGATCAATTTTAATTAAATTTTATGTTTGTAAAAATAGCCTTTTTGATCAAATATTTTAAATGCAATTAAAACAACTTTAATTCATTTTTTCGTACCGACGTTTCGTTGATTTTTTGTCAGCATCTTCTGGGTACCATGTTTAATTGAATCTATAAAAGTTTACAAGTTCACAAATTATAAAAAACTTACAAGACACGATATTTAACAAACTTAATAATAATCTTTGTTTCTCGCTTAGCTGCGGATACAACAGAGGTTAATATAGATTTTTTCGTTAAATCAAAGTTGGATTGTTCCTTGCATCTTTCGGTTCATAAATTCAAATATTCAAATGTAAGATCGATTACTTCTTTTAGATTAACAGTTCCTGAAAATTTATTTAACTCTATAGTTGATGTAAACTTTTGGCCGCCAAACACAATTGTACGCGAATTTGAATTTAAAAGCAATCCAAGACCGGTAAATGTTGCACATTTGCCGCGTCCCCGAAATAGCCCTGAATCTCATCCAAAAAACGATTAATAAACCACAAGTCTAAATTAGAGCTTGTGTATCAAAATGTCAGGGGTCTTAACTCCAAACTTTCCGATATTTTCATAAACAGTTTTGATTTTGAATATAACATTATAATTTTTATAGAGACTTGGCTTCTCTCTAATATCTTAAATTCTGAAATAATGTGCAATAAATATCAAGTTTTTCGTAAAGATCGTCATGATAAGATCGGTGGTGGTGTTTTGATAGCTGTTCAAAACTCGCTTGTAACTGAAGAATTGACAAGTCTTGACACCAGTGACATTGAGTTCATTTGTGTTGCAGTTAAATTAAATTATAGTATTATTTATGTGACCTGATCTTACATTCCTCCTAAATGTGACTTAACAATGTATTTAAAACATTTACACGCCATCGAAAAAGTTCATAATTTGTTCAAAAATAAAGACGTTCTTATTGTGCTGGGTGATTTTAACCTACCTTTTGTGACTTGGAGATCGTCTGACGATTCTTCATTTCTTACTCCTGTTTCCAATAGTGATTGGATAAATGATTTCTTAGATAAGCTATCTGATCTGTGTCTTCAACAAGTCAATGATATTTTAAATATAAAGCACAGAACCCTAGACCTTGTATTTGCAGATAGATGCACTACTGTTAATCTCCATTGTTCGAATCCCGTATCTATTCCAGAAGATGTACATCATCCAACTCTTGAAATAACAGTTTTACACTCCCACGAAAAAGAAGATAAAGTAACTTCTGATGCGCAGTAATAAAAAAGTTTATAATTTTAAGAAAACGGACGATGTAAAACTTAATTCCTCACTTTCGCAGACTGATTGGTCTCCAATTTTAACTAACGGAACATCAAATTCATATTATGACGTCGAATCTTCTGTACAGTTTTTCAATGATACTCTGCAAAGGTGTTTCTTATTGTCCGTCCCAAAAAAAAAGGTGTTTCTCAATTCTTTAAATCCACCCTGGCTAACAAATGATCTAAAGGCACTTAAAAATTTAAAAAATCGTTTATTTAAAAAATATAAAATATCTGGTTCTAGTTTAGACTTTGCTTCCTATTCTTCTTGTCGTTATAGATATCAACTATTAAATAAACAATGCTATTCTGTCTATATAATTAACATAAAATCTCAATTTAAAGATGATCCAAAACTTTTCTTTAGTTTTGTTAACTCAAAACGTAAAGCCTCCAACTTTCCACCCCTTATGAAATTCAGTCAGTAAGAATCATCTTGTGACAATGTGATTTCTAACATGTTTGCAAACTTCTTTAAATCAACTTACTCCGATATACCATTTAATACTAGCACGGTGTATCCTTTTCTCCCGCCAGTTAACTCTTTTGAAAGTCCTGTGATAGACCCAAATATTGTCATGTGTTATCTTCGACAAGTAAAATCTTCTTTTACGACCGGCCCTGATAAAATTCCAAGCTGTCTTTTAAAGCAATGTGCTACAAATCTGCGTACTCCTCTAGCAAACATTTTTAATATTTCCTTGCATATTGGTTATTTTCCTATTATATGGAAGGATTCTTATATTATACCCCTTCATAAATCTGGCTCCAAGATAAATGTTTCTAACTATCGAGGAATTGCAAAATTAAGTGCAATCCCTAAGTTATTTGAGAAAATCATAACTGATCAATTAACCCACTCCGTGTCTTCCACCATTTCTGTCTTTCAACATGGTTTTCTGAAGGGTAAGTCCACTACAACAAACCTCTTAGAGTTTACTACGCGTGCTATAAATGGTTTTCCTTTGGGACTTCAGACTGATGTTATTTATACGGACTTTAGCAAGGCTTTCGACAGTGTTAATCATAATCTTCTTTTGAAAAAACTCCACCTTATTGGGTTTCCTGTCACATTATTAATTTGGATAAATTTGTATTTATCTAGACGTACTCAAAAGGTTTTATATAAGAATTCTCTTTCAAGAAGTATTTCGGTCACTTCTGGCGTTCCTCAGGATCGTCATCTTGGACCGGTTTTGTTTTTACTATTCATTAATGATCTTCCTTCGGTAATAAAACACTGTAACGTCTTAATGTATGCTGGCGACGTGAAACTTTTTCTTTGTTACAAATCACCCGAAGAACGACATCTTTTACAATCTGATCTAAATAGACTTGTGGACTGGTGTAGTTTAAATATATTAAATCTCAACTTAAAAAAATTTAAGCAAATGACATTCTCGCGTAGTTCTGCTAATAACATACATTACATTATAAATAACACTAACTTAGAAATAGTTTCCAGTTTTCTCGATCTTGGTGTTATTATGGATTCAAAACTTCGCTTCAATTTCCACGTTAATATGGTGCTAAATAAAGCAAGAGGAGTCATTGGTTTTATTAAAAGATGGGCTAAAGAATTCAGTGATCCCTTTACTACTAAATTATTATATACCTCTCTCGTAAGGCCAATTCTTGAATATGCATCAGTTATATGGAACCCACAATATAATGTCTACATCGACGCCATAGAATCCGCTCAAAAACAGTTTTTACTTTTTGCTTTACGTCATAGTCGTTGGAACCCTAATATTATGCTTCCATCGTATGAAATACGTCTAAGAATTATTTTACTACCTTCTCTAAGAAGCAGAAGAATGATGCTTAGTGTCATGTTTCTGTATAAATTACTTCGTGGCGAGATTAATTCGGAATATCTCATCTCAGCTCTAAATTTTAGCATCCCAAGGAGAGGAACTAGACATTTTCTGTTTTTCAAGTTGAGTCAGTGCAGTTCTAATTACGCTCTTCATGAACCTTTACGATGTATGTGCAGTGATTTCAATGATAACTTCAACATGATTAATTTTTCTGATTCGGTAGACGTCTTAAAACGGAAAATTATATTACATTTAAATAATTAAATCAATTTAACCTCATCCTATTATACCTAACGCAGTTTTATAACAATGTAATATTGGTAATTGAGATTGTTCTGTTTCTCCTTTTTGTCTCGATATTATGTTTTATAAAGTAAGCACCATCATATATGAATCGTTTTTAAAATTTACTCTTTAATTGTTCAATATTTTAATTTCAAATCGAATTGTGATTTACGTGCTCACGTGGTTTCCTGATTTGAAATTAGACTGAACTCACACTATGACCTGGATTGGTGTGCCAGAGTATATCTCTTTTCCACACAAGTTTATGCCTGCGTTGGCCCAAATGCATATCCAACTAATTGGGATTTTGATTTGGCGGATATGAGATTTATCTCATTTCCACGTAGGTCCTTGGGTTGGACAATGGCCGCAAACCAATTAAAATGAGTTTAGTGTTTTGGTGTGAACAGTGGATTATCACTACATCGTACTTCCTCATCATTAATTTCAAATTGGGTATCCTTAAAATATTTTTCTGTATTGAACCGTAATTTTTTCATTTTCTTTATATCTGATATTAATGTACAATCCCACACAAAAAGTTCATAACGCTTTTTGTGGGAATTACAATGCGTTTTGTTAAAATCAATGTTTTGCAAATGTTTATTTTTAATCATACCTCTTGTAAAAGCAAGTATATTTTTGCCATCTTCCGTGTTTGTTGGAATCATAGCCTTTAGGGAATCGTTGTTAAATTCTATCCGCGATAATGCGTCAGCATTAGTATTCATTTTTCCTCTTTTGTAAGCAATGTTGAAATCATAATCGCAAAGGTCTAATCTTATACGTGTCATTTTTGATGACGGATTTTTATGCGAGAAAAGAGACACTTGTGGGCGGTGGTCTGTTAGAACCGAAAATTTTCTACCGTAAAGGTATGGTCTAAAAGAATGAATTGCACAATGTATAGCTTAGAGCACTTTTTCTATAATTGGCTTATTCAGATCATGTTTTTGAAGAGATTTGCTTGCGTATGAAATTGGTAAGTCTGAGCCTACTTCGACTTACGATAAAATTGCACCGAGAGCATAATTAGAAGCATCTGTTATAAGTATGAATGGCTTATTAAAATCGGGGTATTGGAGTATCGGGAGCAGTGTTGCCGCGACGAATTTGAAAAAAGTATCCATGAAAAGGTCAAAAAAGTATCCAAAATATCCACTTTTGAAAAAAATTATCCATGTATCAAAATTCAAACCAACAATTTATTCATATTTTAACACAAAAATACAACTTTAATACTTTTAAATAATGAAACCCAACTTTTAAAGCTTCCATAACAATTTTATTTATTTATTTTTAAGACTAATAAATATTTTTATTAAACTAAAATAATAAGAAACAAAACATGTATTATAATATTAAAAAGGAAAATAAATTTTAGTTCTTCTGTCTTTTATTTGCGTTGCTATTGCTCTTTAATAACATTCACTTTATAAGTGTAATATATATACAAAGGAAATATACAAACCAATATGTAATTGCATAAAAAAGGGACAAAAAATTAAACAACTTATTCGGTTTAGTGTATATTATATGGCTTGTAATTGCCTTTTAATTGTATTAAGCTTTGACGTTGAAAAAAAAATTAAAAAGTTTTAATTTAAAACATTTACTGTAAAAAGACTTACAAAAAAACTTAAAATTTTATTTACGCAAATAATACAAAGAACAATATTCCAAAGAAGTTTTGTTTTGTTTTTAATGCATCTTCTTTTCGCTAGGTGGGGTAAAAAAAGGAGTCGTTTTCAGACAGGGTCAGCATATTTTGGTCCCAATTTGTCAGAAAAAAAAAATCGAAGTACAAATTGATAAGAGTACTTACCGCTACAACCTATCTAGAATTTTTTAGTTTCGTTACAATTTGCAATCGCTATGGGAATATTAAAGATTAAAAATTACAGATTTTTTTAAAAAAGTCGAGTAAATTTTTTATTATTGGGCCAACCTCACAATAAATGTCTTAAATTACTTTTTTAAATTTTTTTCAACGTGCAATGCCAAATAAATTAAATTTAAATTTAGAAGTTAAAATATATTCATTTGTAAGAATTTTGGAAAACAAAATATTTTCTACTATTTCCAAAGAAAATTAATTTTTAGTTTTAAATCAGAAAGAATACGTTCAGCAGCAGCTAAGCTATGGCAGACTTAAAATATTTTTCACAAAATTTAAAATTTCTTTAAATGCTTTAATGCTTTTTTTGATAAGAAAATATTTCCCAAAAATGTCGTAATGTTCTCATTTATTTTAATGTTTTTGTCGAATTGAAGGGACTTGCTTACTTTTTATATTTTGAAAACAAAAACATAAATTCACATTAAAAAAGATTTTTTAAAAAAGTATCCAAACTTACACTGAGGCTTAAAAGAAAGTATCCATCAATTTTTGACGGCAATACTGGCAACACTGCTCGGGGGATTTAAAAGTTTTGTTTTTAGTTCATCGCATGATTTTTGGCAATTTTCGTTCCAGTAAAATTTTGTATTTTTCTTTAAAAGTGAATTTGAATTTTTAGCATTGTCCGCAAATTTAGGTATAAATCTTCGGTAGTAGTTGCAGAAAGCAACAAACCTTTATAAGATGCCCAAGGTATTTACCTTGTGGATTTAAAAAACAACATTTATTTGAATTTAATTTTATATTATATTTTCTTAATCTGTCAAAAACTTTTTGTAAATTGTCATTATGATGTCCTAAGCTTCAACCGAAAACAATTACATCGTCTACATAAATAAAAGCTTCTGTATCTAAACCACTTAATGCAATAGTTAGTATTCTTTGGAAGCTGTTGGATGATATCTTCAATCCAAATGGTAAACGTTTAAATTGGAAATGTCCATTTCCAGTCGATAAAAGTTAACGGTCGTGAGTCCTCGTCTAAGTTAATCTAGTGGAAAGAGTTGGTCATATCTAAAGTCAATAAGTATTTAGCTCTTTAAAGTCTGTCAAAAACGTCTTCTATTTTTGTTAACGGAAATTTGTCGTTAACAATTTTTTCGTTCAGGTTAGAAAGTCTCCTACAAGCCGCCATTTTTTTTCGTCATTTGTTGACTTTTTTGGAACTACAAGTAATGGTGAGTTGTAGGGGCTCATTGAATGTTCGATTATGTTGTCTGATAAAAGTTGGTCGACCTGTTCATTTATCTCTGTTAACTGTGTTTGTGGAAGTCTGTAATTTTTAATGTATACCGGCCAAGGATGCCAGCCAAAATTCGGAACAATTCCCACGAAAATTACCTTTTTCCCAAAGTAACATAAATTAAATACCACCAAAATTCCCATGGTAAAGGTAAACAAAAATAATTCCCACAGCAATTAAAAAATACCAAAAAAAATCCCATGATCATTAAAAATTACCACAAAAATACCACGCGTTTTAAAAATACAACCAAAAATCCCATATACATTTAAAAATCCCACAAAAAATCCCATAACTATTAAAAAATACCACGAGAAATCCCATATGATAAGAAATTTAAAAAAACTTAGAAATACCAGAAGTTTTTGCAATTAAATAAGCATAAATAAATGGAGTCCATGTTGAAAATTTTGCATTTATTGTCTTTGTTTCAAAACTATAACAAATAAATAACATTCAAATAGTTTCACATAAAGTTAATTGTTATACATATTACATATTTTAAGTCTTATATTTGAGATTGTGAATTTTTTTGTTTGTTTTCATTTTATAATTTCTAAAACGAAATTATGCTAATAAAAATAAAATAATAAAAAATAAACAAAATAAAATAAAAATATTGTTTTCAAAAATATTTGTGGTTTGTGAGGTGATAAGCAATTAATTTTAACACAATGATTTTTCAAAAATTTAGGTACTCATTTCTAATATCAAATAATTAAAGTGACTTCAAAAATAAAAAATAAACAAAATAAAATAAATATTAGTTTTTAAAGATATTTGTGCTATGTAAAGATATAAACAGTTAATTCCAAAACAATATGGTTTTTAAAATATTCAGGAACTTATTTCTAATATAAAAAATATACATAAGTGACTTCAGAAATAAAAAATAAAAAAAATAAAATAAAAATGAAGTTTTCAAAAATATTTGTGCTTTGTGACTTCAGATATAAATATTTTAAATTCATTTAGAACGTTTTAGAATATAATATTAGTTTTGTTTTTTGTGTTCGTATATATCATTATTAAACAATTCATAATGATTTTTATTAAGAACTACTTCGTAACTTTTTTTTCGTTGAGATAAGCGTTTGGCATGCAATATGGCGGAGAGCATGTCCGTCGAAATTCGGTTTCGGGTTTGGTTTTTATTTAAATTTATCTGGGAGAAAATACGCTCCACGTTTGCGGAAGAGTGAGGAAGACAAGAAATGTACTCTACAAGTTTCCTCATTTTTGGGAACTGAAATTCGCTAATGTTTTCTTTTTCTAAGCCCAAAACATTTGTCCAAAAGTCGGTAAATGATAAATTTGATGTCACATCCAATTGCTTTATTTTTTTGAACTCTAAGTGTATTATATTTATATCGTCTTTGGATATTACATTTGGTAACAGTCGTACTAGAGGAATTATTGATGTTTTTTGGTCACTTTTGTTAAAGTTTTGGGGTTCTAAAATGGTCATTTGCTTAAGAACTTCCAAGTTTCCAACTCGTAATCTTTTCAGTACCTCTTTTGCGCCAGTTTTAAGGAGGCTAAGGCAGTTTTTCTTAAAATTTTGGAGATCACTGTTCGTTTCAAAATTTTCAAGTTGAATTTCTAGCACCTCGCCTAAATCTAAGCTAGTAAAGTCATTGTAGAAACAATTTTCATACTCGGTATTTATATAATCTTCTGAAAAAAAAATGTTAGGGTCTATGGTCTTAGGAATGTTGATGAAGTTGTCTAATAATAGTTTATACATATTTGTCATTTCATTATATACTTTATGAACTTTCACCTTTGCAGATTGCATTTCAACATTGATGTCGGTAAATATCGATAACACGTAATTCAAAAAGTGCGAATAAAGTTTTGTAAATGGATTATTTAGTTGATTGAAGATAGCAATTGCTTTTGGGTTGCTATTATCTTTTTCGCCAGCAAAAAAATCTTTTAGGAGTTCATAATTTTTGATAACTCTTTCCACACATTTGTGTAATGATAGCCACCGAGTTGAAGCGGGTGAAAAATTTTTCCTTTCTTCAGATCAAGTAAATTTTGAAAAAAAGCCAATCCTTGAATGCGTTTCGACGTTGAAAAATAATTGGAAACATTTTTTAAAAAATATTCAAGCTCCTTCGGCAATTCCTCCGAGGCATGTGAAGCGCAGAGATGAAAAGTGTGACACACAAATTTCATCGCGAATAAGTCTTTAAAGAAAATAAATAATGCAAATATATAATCAAATGTAATAATTCAGTGCACACAACACATCGATTACACTGTGCAATTGTAAACACAATAACAGGATTCAGCAATATTTGGTGGTCGTTTTCTTTTTACGGCTTCCTATATATTGAACCTATATATTTTAAAAAATATTAAAACTATAGGTTTTGTTCAACAGCTCTTTCAGATTTAGAGATGCCGATTTACTGTCTTTGGCAAAGTTTTAGCTCACAGTCTAATGAACAAACATAAAAACAAAGCAAATTCATTAAATAATATTTTTCATATTTTTTTAAAAAAAAAACGAACTTTTTTTAATTTTTTCGCTTTTTTCATAACATGAAGGGAATCCAAATTTTACCTATACAATCTTTAACAAAATTGTAGCCGAAAATAAATTGAACAACTCTTGTAAACTTATTTATGTGATCTGAACGTGTCTGCACTACTTAAAAAGCTCAAAAAATTATTGTTTAAGTCTAAAATGCCGGTTTTTAGGGCTGTTTTTGCAGTTTTTTGACCATAACTCTTAAACTATGCAAATTTTCATCCCAATTAGTTCGACTAATTTGTAGCCGAAAGGATTGTGATCAACTCTTGAGAACTTTTTTGTTTGATTTGAATGGTTCTACATTACTAAAAAGATCAAAAAATTAATTTTTTTATTTGAAATATACATAAGTCATGTGATTAAAGCTACAAAAGTAACGTTATCTAAAAAATTTCACAAATAAAAAAAATTATAGCAATATATGTGTTCAGAATATCAAAATGAACACGCCCACATGTATGCCGTTCTTGGCATTTCTTCAAAATTTTTATTTATAAGCCCGTGTTATCACTTATGTATATTTCAAATAAAAAAATTTATGTTTTTGATCTTTTTAAGTAATGTAGACACATTCAAATAAAAAAAGTTCTCAAGAACTGTTCATAATCTTTTTGGCTACAAATTAGCCGAACGAATTGGGATGAAAATTTGCATAGTTTAAGAGTGATAGTGAAAAAACTGCGAAAACTGGCATTTTTGACTTAAACAATAATTTTTTGAGCTTTTTTAGTAGTGCAGACACGTTCAGATCACATAAATAAGTTTACAAGAGTTGTTTATTTTATTAAGCTCTTTATTTATTTTCGGCTACAATTTTGTTGAAGATAGTATAGGAAAAATTTGGATTCCCTTCAAGTTGTGACCAAAAAAAGCGAGAAAATTAAAAAAAAGTTCGCTTTTTTAAAAAAAAGTTATGAAAAATATTATTTTAAGAAATTGATTCATTTTTAAGTTGTTTATTAAACTGATAGCTTAAACTTTGCCAAAGACAGTAAACCGGTATCTCTAACAGCCCTATTCTGGTTGTTAGCTTAACAAGAAATAGTTAAGGAGCTCTTGTTAAGTTGATTGTTATGTTATGTAAATGTTGGTATTCTTAAAAATCATCAACAACATAAAAGCTTAAAAAGCTTTTAAAGTTCACCATGCATGGTGAAAATCGATATGTCTATTGAAAGAAGAGATGCGCTATATAAACAGATGCTTCGAGTGCAGCTTGTGACTTTGCAAGCGCTTGAAAAATTTGCCACGGCTATTGAAAAATTTCATTATCAACACTTAAAATAAGTAAAAAATTCTTTCGTTTTTCAGTTTAATGTATTTAAACTCAATATTATATTATAATTTGTATTTTTTTATTATTTTCACAACAATTTTCTATCTAAGCACATACATTTCATTCGTTGTTAAGACTCTTTCTGTTATTAACAAAATTGTAAGGAAAAGAGCTTTTAAATTTGCAGCAGAATACCAAACCTTAACAAATTGTTAATATTAACTATTTTGTTAATGTGGTGAGCTTAGTTAAGCTGCCAGAATAGGGCTGTAAGTCTAAAAGAGCTGTTGAACAAAAACTAATGATACTATTTTTTCTCAAAATCACTAAGACCCCCAATATATATGGGGCCAAAAAAAGAAAACGTTCGCCAAACTCCCGAAACCAAGCTTGGGTTTTACTCACCCCTTGTCATAGTATCGAGCCTATATCGCAGAATCCTGTTATTTTGCCAAAATGTGTTTTTTAAGTCACAGTGTTATTAAATCGATTTATTAAATAATTATTAAAAGTGGAAAAAATGGACCGATCCCTAAATCAGGGACTGAAAATAACAGTTAAAATTTCTACTTTTATCTTTGATCGAAATAATATTGGTCAACACATAACGATTTTTTGTTGTCTTTTTGAAAAAATCATAACAGTTACGGTCCCTGTCCTAAAGAGCTAATAAACTTTTAGAAATAAATTTAAAACTACCTGGGATGCCATGTTTTAGATACGTGCACAAAGAATTGTTTGAACCAAATATCACCGCAGCACCGTCTGAGCCATCACGATCATATTTGATTTATAACTAATTTCATGGCTACTAAAAAAGTCTAAGAGAAAGTAAATTTATTATATAAAAACAAATTTTTAAACAGCTTGAACTCCTACCAACTAAAACATTATATAAATCTTCAGCTCTGCCTTTCTCAATGTTGATAAGTGCCAAGAAGTCATCATTTATTTGTAGATTTTCATCGACGTATCGAACGACAATTGCTAGTTGTTTTGTGCAATCAATCGAGGTCGATTCGTCACAAATAATGCTGAATTTTGTTTTTTTTAACCTGTTAATTAGACTATTTTTGCGTTCTTTGCCTAAAACGTTTCTAATTATACAAGTGGCTTTTGTTCTGCCAAAACTGTATTTTTCTTTAGGATTCAGCTGGTTGCTCAGTCCACATAGCTCAACCGCAAGCGACTCGGCTAAATTGTTGTGGACAATAAATTGCGCCAACAACTCCTTCCTCTTGGTTTCGTTTACTTCACACAAGTCTATTTTTCGCGTCGCTTGGACTGATTTAATATTGGCGTTATGTTTTTTGGAAAGCATATGCTTTCGAGCCTCTTCTTTGCCAGCATTCAAACGCTTGCCACCACAGGGAAGGCATAAGAAATGGACTTTATAACTTGTATCTTGCTCCATCCACTCCTTAAAGGCTGGCAAAGAAAGCCACGACTTTTGAAAAATTTTCATTTTTGGTGTTTGCCTATTTTGAATAGAAAAAAATTTCTGTTCTAGCTCAACTGCCATCGAAATTAAGCTAATGAAATATTAATTACTTTTTGGATCAGTCTTCATCATCGTTATCAGTGTAATCGTCGTCATCATAAACGTCGTAGTTGTCAGACCCCTGTGGGGAAGTTTGCGCCTCAGTCTGTGATGTTACCTGCAGGGCGGCAGGTTGCATCTCTAGAACGGTGTCCTGCGTCAGAGCTTTTTTTGTCTCTGGAGATGGCAGTGTGTCCTCATCTTCATTGTTGAGGCGGACGAGTTCTCCTTGTACCAACTCTTCGATGCTATCATTAGAACACCGGTGGAGGTTTGCCAAAATGTGTGCCACTTCTGTCCTCGAAGAAGTTGAAGCACAAGTGCATGACGATGACTCTGTCGCTTTGCACTCGTCACAGAGTATATCGCTTCTTTTTCTTTAATAATAACTAACTTAACTTAAATACTAAAAAAAGTTACTGAATAACTTACGATATGTTTCGAAAATAGTTGGATATTTTTTGATCCTCATTCTCTGGAGTTTGGGGCAACTTTCTTTTTCTACTTGAATCAATTTTATACAATGGCAATACAATGTTAACAGTTAAATATTTTATAAAATTTTCACTTTTTCAACACTTGTACCACAACCATCCACCACCAACGACACAATTTCAAACTCTGAACGTTAAATCGAAAGTTCTCCATCAACGACGCAATTTTAAACATTCAACGTTAAATCGAATTTTTGATGCCCTCATTTTTCGATGGAGATGTTCAGAAAGCACTTTGTAATCAGGGATGGAAAACGTGCGAACATATTTTTAACACTTCTTTTACAATGAGGGCCAATTTTTCAGTGCGAGTTTAAACTTAAGTCAAATTAAACCTAGCTTAACTCACTTAAATTTGACGTTTAAACTCGGTTTTACTCGATATTTTAGCATCCGTTGAAGTTAAATTGACTTAAATTATCATATAATGTATTTCTTTTTTGCCTAAACCGAGTTTAAACGTCGAATTTTGGTGAGTTAACCTCAGTTTAACTTGACTAGAGTTTAAGCTCATGCTGAAAAATTGGCCCTAACTATTTGCAACTAAAAAAACCAAAGAAATAATAGTGGTATTCACAACAACGCTGTATTTGTGATGTTAATAGCGTAAGAGCCATATTTTTATAGAAGCTCATTTTGCGACGTGCGCAGCTTACGACACAAAATCGTGGTGTAAACAAAGCATATAATGCGTATAATGGCATCTGTGATTTAATTTTGATTTTAAAAGATAATTGCAGACTAATGAAATCGATAAGTAAACTTTCAAATATTGTCTATTATTGTTTTGGTAGTACTTATATATTTCGCTTTTTTTTAGATTTTTAAAATAGTAAGCTTATAAGGTGAGAATTTTATTTGTTTTCTTAAAACAAATTTGCAATTTAATCGTTTATATTAAGGGTAAGGGTAAGTTCGATCATCGAATACTATGATTAAGATTTTGCTTAATAATAGTGAAAAAAAAATTTAAGAAAAAATTCCCAAATTCCCATGCAATTAAAAAATACCACGCTGAATTCCCACGTCAATTAAAAAATTCCACGCTGAATTAAAAAATACTATGGGAATTCCCAAAAAAAAAAAATTCCCAAGACTAATTAAAAATTACCACGAATGGGATTTTTCCCACACTACTGGCAACCTTGATACCGGCCCTGTAGGAAAATCAACTAACTTAAAAGTAGTTGGAAAAGTAGTTTTTTGTCAACCACAACTAGTTGAAATTCTGACTTTTCCATAGAACGAACTAACATATTTTGTATGGTGATGGCCGCTAAATAAGTCGATTGACTTTCGTCTGCATATATTTTCAACTACTTGTTAAATTAGTTAAATTTAAATTATTTTTTTAATTACTTTAAAATAAATCAATTGAAAACTAGTTAATATTCCACTTACTGAAGATGAATTTAAAAGCATAAAAATTTTAAATTTCTATGCATCAAAGAGATCATTTATTTTATTGTTTTGAAAAAAAAAATACATAAATTCATATTATTGAAAGCCATAATTCAAAGTAGTTTTTAAGCCACTTGTTTTGAAGTAGTTTTTCAATTCCTTATTTATTTATTTAATTACTTATTAATATATAATGCAATAAAAAAACTATTCAAAATTGAAGTGGATGCCACCTTAATAAAATTCAAAGTAGTTCATAAACTAGTTTATTTTAAATAAGTTTTTTAATTAGTTGTCTTTAAAATCAAGTTAGTTTGTTCCTATATGGGGGGTCGAATCTGTTGTTTGTATTGTTTGTGTGTAAAAATTATTTGTACTTAAGTGTTCTCCAGGGAGATGAAAAATTTCACTGTATTTGTTTATAATGTTTGTTATTGATGGCTTGGCATCTGGGTCGTTATAACCATGTCTAAAGTCTGTAGTAATGTTTCTAGTCTATTTTTGTCAGTCCTATTAATGTTTTTACAAGAAAAAATATTATAATCTTTCACAGATCGATTCTGTCGCGGTAACGCTAATCTTATTACCGAAGAAATTCACCTTACGGTAACTTTTACACCATTTGCGTCGGAAGCGGGGGGGCAAGGTGGGCAGTTGCCCCCCACTTTTTTTAGCTAGATAAACAATTTAAAAGGAAAAGTTATTCAAAATATCAGTTTTTTTACAACGATAATATTTTTGTATTATATATTTTCCTCTTCTTTCTCTCTTCTTCTTGTTTCATGTGAAGAAATTTTGGTGAACTTTTTTTGCACCACCATTTGTACTGCCCCCCCATTTGTACTGCCCCCCAGATGAAATTCGCTTCCGACGCGCTTGTTTTACACCCTTTTGGTATTCTGCAACCTAGCGTTACCGATGAATATTGTTACCATCTCTTTAGGTGGTAACAAGCAAAACAGCTGGCATTTGTATAGCTTGCAGCTGCTCTGAGTGGCTGCGAACAGAATTAACATATAACTGCAGCTGTGCTGGCGTAGTTCGTTCTTATTTCCTGCTAAAAAAAGCAAATATTATTTTAAAGTTATCAAAATTCAATTAATTCTTTGCACTTACTTCTCTTTTTTACTTTTTTTTTGTTTCACCACACTCTCACACAGAACTGCGAGTGCTTTATTTCAATTAAGTGAGCTTACGACGTTTGACAGCGTTACCGAGTGCACAGAATACCGATTGCTAAGACCGGTAACGATTTTCGGTAACAAGATTACTATTACCGATAACGCACAGAATCGATCTGTTAATAGTCTTTTTTCAAAATCAAAATTTTTCAGAACTATATTTTTATCATTTGTATTTAGAATTTTTTCATGAACATTGCCGCTTGCAGGTATTAAATTATTGTCTAAAAATACTCCATTGACTATTTCTTTATTTAAAATTATTGTGTCTTCTTTAACTTTAATATTTACCGGTACTATTCTGAACGCGCAGGAATTAAAATATTTGTTTTATTAAAATTATTTAAAATTATAGGTAAACTTATTTCGTTTTCGTTTATAACAAAAGTTATAGTATATGTTTCGAAATAAATTTTTGCCACATATTTTTCTAAAATATCGCGTCCTATAACGCCATCAGTTGCAATAGGAAAATCGTTTTCTGCAATATAGAAATTATGATGGATAATTTCATTATCCACTATTAAATATAAAATTTTTGTGACAATGCGTTCTATTGCTTCATTTGTAATACCCGTGATTGTAGAAATATTTTATATATTTATGTTATTTATGTCATAAACTTTACATATGGATATATATGCTCCAGTATCAATTAGAAATTTATAATGAATATTTGTGTTTCTACATTTTAATATTATGTAATTTGTTAGATTTTTATTTAATTCGTAAATTAGTTTTGGCCTCTGCGGGTAACAATTTCTGTTACCCAGCCATAGCGGTTTCCCTGGGTATTATTGTTTCTGAAATTATTATTATTAATATTATTATTTCTGTTTAAATTTATGTTATTGTTATTGCTGTTAACAAAATTGTTGTTCTATTATATTGTTTCTATATCTATTATGGTCTAAAGAATTATTGTTTCTGTTGAAATTTCTGTTTGTATTGTTTATATTATAGTTATTGTATCTTGCATTTGAAAAGTTGTTGCTATATTTGTTATTTTGGATACCCCAATTTTGGATGACAGCATTGAGGTTCCGCTGCCCGACTATGATGAAGTTCTGACAGCTATAGCTCGGCTTACTTGCTGAGCTGTTTAAGAACGGAGGCGAAGCTCTACTTAAATGCATTCACGAGCTTCTATGCAGAATATGGTCGGAAGAATGCATTCCGAACGATTGAAATCTCAGTGTGCTCAGCCCAATCCACAAGAAAGGCGATTCCACTATCTGTGCCAATTACCGTGGGATAAGCCTTCTTAAGGTCCTGTCGAGCGTTTTATGTGAAAGATTGAAGCCCATTGTAAACGAACTGATCGGACCTTATCAGTGTGGCTTCAGACCTGAAAAGTTCACCATCGACCAGATTTTTACGCTACGACAAATCTTGGAGAAGACTCAAGAAAAACAAGTCGACACCCACCATCTTTTTGTCGACTACAAAGCCGCCTTCGACAGCCCAATAAGGAAACACCTGTACTCCACCATGTCTGAATTTGGTATTCCTGCAAAACTAATACGACTTTGCAGGATGACACTGAGCAACACCAGCAGCGCAGTTAAAATCGGGAAGGACCTCTCCCCACCATTTATTACCAAACGAGATTTCAGACAAGGTGATTCCTTATCGTGCGACTTTTTCAACCTTATGATGGAAAAGATCATCCGAGCTGCTGATCTGAAACGTAGTGGCACAATATTCTACAAGAGTGTTATGCTGCTTGCGTATGCTGATGACATAGATATCATTGGCCATAATACGCGCGAAGTCAGTGCAGCATTTTCCAGATTAGAAAGAGAGTCAATTCGAATGGGTCTGTCAGTGAATGCAGATAAGACGAAATACTTAGTGTCAATAAACAAACAGTCCCAGCGTCTTGGAACCCACGTTACCGTTGACAATACCTCCTTCGAGGTTGCGAAGAACTTCGTTTATCTGGGATCCAGCATTAATTCAACCAACGACATCAGCATTGAGATCAAACGAAGAATAACTCTTGCCAACAGGTGTTACTTTGGGCTCAGTAGGCAATTGAGAAGCAGAGCCCTCTCTCGACGAACGAAAATCAAGCTCTATAAATCGCTCATCATGCCCGTCCTACTTTATGCATCACAAACCTGGACGCTGAGCAGCTTAGATGAAAAGACTTTAGGAGCATTCGAGAGAAAGATTCTTCGTAAGATCTACGGACCAATCTGCGTCAATGGCGAGTACCGAATACGGTGGAATGAAGAACTGTATGAGCTGTACGCTGACATCGACATAGTCAAGCGCATTAAAATCGAGCGGCTTCGCTGGCTTGGTCATGTTCAGCGCATGAAAGACGATGCTCCAGTGAAGAAAACATTCGATTCGGTACCCAGCGGCGGTCAACGCAGAAGAGGACGACCGCATCTTCGTTGGAAAGACCAAGTAGAGGACAACCTGACGAAGCTTGGAATTTCCAACTGGCGCCAGCAAGCGAAAGACAGAAATTACTTACTTACTTAGTTGGCGCTACAACCGTATGTCGGTCTTGGCCTCATCTACTCATCTAAGAATTTGCGCCAGCCATTTCTGTCTTTCGCTTGCTGGCGCCAGAAAGACAGAAATGGCTGGCGCCAGAAAGACAGAAATGACTCATCTAAGAATTTGCGCCAGCCATTTCTGTCTTTCGCTTGCTGGCGCCAGAAAGACAGAAATGGCTGGCGCAAATTCTTAGATGAGTCCAAGACCGACATACGGTTGTAGCGCCAACTAAGTAAGTAGTAGTAATATTTGTTATTACTATTTCTGTAATTGTTTTGCGTACTGTTGTTAGTTTTGAAGTCGTACCTATTATAATTGTCTCTATTATTGTTTCTATCTCTAACCTGAAATATATTTGTTTTATTCTCTTCTAAACTTTGTCTGCAGTGACGCTTCTTTCAACTGCTTCATTGAAAGTTTTTGGTGCATTTGCCAACAAAATAGTTTGGTACTCTGAATTTACACCTTTCATGAAGACATTTAAGGCCATGCTTTCGCTTACTTTGTAAATTGCATCTTTTGCGTCTTGTGTAGGGTTATTTAAAGATTTAATTTCAAAAGATATTAATTGTTCAGAAAGTTCTGAAATCTGTTCTCGAAATTCTGGTATTTGTTTATTTTTTGCTTAATTCTACCGAATTCATTTAAAACTTGTAGTTTTTGGATAAGAATAGGCATTTTCCAATGATTTTTTAATTTTACTAATGTTGAAGGTCTATTAGATGTTCCTAATATACTACGAACTTAAGCAGTAATTTTAAAATTATTAACGTATTTTATTAAAAAAAGAGCTTTATCTTCCTCTTTTAACATATCATGAAGAAGCTCTGCTTATGATATGAAATCTTCCGAATTATTAAACGTTCCTTTAAAAGTTTGCAGGTTTTTTCCTACAACATTAATATCAAAACTAGTCATATTGTTTTCTTCTTTTGTTTCTGATATTTGTTTTATAGGCAGATTTTTTCAATGTGTAATTTAAATCTGCAGAAGTTTTAATAATTCGACATTTTCATCAACCGATGAAATGTTATTTACTCCAGTATTTAGAATTTCAATATATTTCAATTTATCTATAACGTTTTGTTCAGAATATTCTCTATTTTTGCTTTAACTTAAGTTAATTTTAATTTTTTCAAGTAAAGGGTCCGCCATCTAACGTTTTTTTTTTTCAACTAGTGCTTATTTCGTGAATGGTAACACTTAGCTCATGTCTGATTCGACAGGTAATTAGTTTTATCCTTCCGCTGAACGAATATTGTGTATACGATTGAACAATGCTGGGAAGTGGGCCTGCGATCGACTTACAGAAGATGCCGATTTTGCCAAAAAAATCATCTTTTCAGATGAAGCTCATTTTGATCTTGGTGGGTATGTAAACAAGCAAAATTGTCACATTTGGGGCACAGAAAACCCGCACGCATGCATTGAAAAGCCGCTGCACCCAAAACGAGTCACTGTTTGGTACAGATTTTGGTCCAGAGACATAATTGGGCCATTTTTCTTCGAAAATGAGTAAGGAGTGGCTATTACAGTCAATGGCGATCGTTATCGGGCCATGTTGTTCACAAAAATTGAAGAGGAGGATATTGGCAGCATTTGGTTTTAACAGGACTGCGCTACGTGCCACACAGCCGAAGCTACACTCGATGTTTTGCGTCCTGTTTTTGAAGATCGCATTATCAGCCGCAGAGCTGATGTCGTTTGGCCACCTCGGAGCTGCGATTTGACACCGTTGGACTATTATTTGTGGGGTGCCCTCAAAGATAAGTGCTACGCCGTCAAGCCAGAGACAATTGACGCTTTAAAGGACAATATTCGTGAAGCCATTGGTGAAATACATGTGCACACAATCGATAATGTGCTTAAAAATTGGACCGATCGTGTACGCTACTGCATGGCCAGCCGAGGCAGCCATTTGAATGAAATTATTTTTCATTATTAACCGGAAGAATTGTACTTTCAAATAAAAAAGAAGTTTGTTTGAGAAAATATTTAGTATTTTTTTTTATAGAATTTTCAAAAAAAAAAAGTTATTTGGCGGACCCTTTATTTTTATGTTTTCTTTAATGGGTTCCATTTAAATATGAATACCCTTATTGAAAATTGTGCACGAATTTTAATCTCGCTAAAACACCCTGTTGCGTTAGCGCATTCTCATATGCAGATGGCGCAACAAGTGTTCATAGCTGAATAGCAAATGTCAGAAACAAAAGGAAAGAAAGAAACTAGTTGTTCAAAAATGGCTGTTGCGTATTTTTGGTTACGTTCGTGATTTCGCGTTTTCATGATAAAGTTTTAGTTTAGACTTAAAAAAATGTTCAATATTAGAAAGGTATGGTTAAGTTTGTATGATAAAAATATAGTTTGAATAAAAAATTGGTTTTAAGTCGCGGTTGTTTTAGTTAACGCAAAAAGTTTAAATTAATACGTTTTGAGTCGTATGTGTGTGTGTGTTTTTGTTGTTTAAACAAAATTAGAAATATTGCAAAAAAATAAGTATTGCAATGTATCATATAAAAGAAAAGAAGGACAATTCTATCTAGTTGATAAATATTGTGCGCGAGAGTGAAAATGAATATTTCATAACAAAAGATAAATAAGGTTAAAAGTTATAAATTCATTTTATATTTAGTTTTTACAAAAATTCAATAATATAATTATATAATTAATAAAATAAATAAAGTGGTGTAAAAGTGAGTTTCCATAAAAAAATTGTAGCAAAAAAATAAAAAGTTTTAATTATTTGGTTTTTTGTTGCTGCGGCCTTCCATTTCTCTCTCCAGCTCATCGATCTTGAAAGAGATTTCACAGGCTATTTGCCATCGCGGTGGAGGGTCGTTATTTACAATGCGGCGCAAACTTGCTAGCCGTCGTCGGGTTTCCACCAAACGTCCTCCGCGTGGTGTTCTTGGTGCTGGTATTACTGAGATTGCCGTTTTTATGGCTTCTTTGACGCGTTCTTGCCGACGTGCATACTCCTCTAGCGTGATTTTTTGTGGTCTAATTTTGGCAGGTTTATAAATTGGCGCATTAGATGGTTCGCCTGCTGGTACATATTCCGGCACGCTTACGGTTGCCGTGTTAATGCGTCGCGATTTGGCAGGATCGCCATGTGGTATAAATTATTCTTCTCAAAAAAAAAAAAGAAAAAAGGACCAGCGATTTAAAAAGATAAATGTAGGACCTGCCTATATTATTCTGCCGGCGTACATTCGCCACAGGCAACTAAGATTATTATAATTTTTTTCAGGCCGTTCACTTTTAAAAAGTGCAGAATTCTTTTTATAGTTGAATAGTTGAAGTCGGCAGCTTGGTTGAAGCTCAAAAACTTAATCGACTTTATTTTCAATTTTCGCAACCTTTTAAATAGAAATAACGGTACTTTGTCTTAAAACTAGTTAAAAATTGCTTTTGTATTAAAAAAGTAAACAGAATCATATGTTCTTAAATTAGTGTAAAAATAATAGTAGAATATCGTATACATATTTGTAATTTAGTAATAGTAGTATAATGTGTGTGAGTGAATAGACTAAGATTATTAGAAAACGTAAACATAATCATATGTTAATATTTTTGTGTAGGAGTAAAAGTAAAATGTAATGTCATATGTTTTTGTATTCAGCAATATAAGTACATGTGTGCGATTGAAAAAGATAGTAGTGCTTAGTATGAACATATGTTCTTATTGTTTGAATATTATCTTAGTATAATACAGTAAAATAGAATGAGGTGATACGTACCGTAAAGGTGTGTATCTTTTAAATATGTTTTATAGTTGGTTGTTTTAATGTGATATAATTATAAGTAGTTTATAATGTAAAGGTGTGTACATTACAAAGTGATAATGAATGGGATAAGTGGTTACCATATTTTACATTCGCGTACAACACGACACCACATGTAGACACAGACTACACACCATTTGAGTTAGTGTGTAACAGATTACCAGCTTTACCAACAGACACTTTAGAAAGTCATAACAATATATACAATTCCAATAATTATGTAAATGAATTACGATTTAGATTAAAGACAGCTCTAAATAGAGCACGGGAATTATTAGACAAAACAAAACAAAAAATAATTATAGATAAGAACGAAAATTATGCAAATAAATTAAATAAAAACATGTGAGACTTAGCTTTAATGAAAGTAGAAAGAAAAATCAAAGTCCTTATATAGGTCTTTTTAAGATAATTGGAAAAAACGGACTAAATTCCATAATAATCATAAATGATAAAAGTAAAGAACTGCATAATAACTTACTAAAAATTCATAAGCCTACAAGATAGACTATTTTAATAAAAACATTTTTTTAATAATTATTTAAAATTTGGCCTTCACTAAAATCTAATGTAATGAAACAGCTTTTAATCATATTTTTACATATATTTTTTTATACATTTACATTATTTTGATATTACATTTTTATACACATCATATTCTATAGAAAATGTACATAAAAGTTTAGAAAACTCCCCAGATGCAAATCATTTAAAAAAAAAAGTAATTTTTCGCTTAAGGGTAAGGGTGCAGTGGCATTAGCATAATCACCACAGACCGCCCCTGTTATAATTTGCTTTTTGCTGTTTTTTCTTTTTTTCACGTTCCAAACATTTCACCCCAATACTTGTTGATTGAAATTGGGTAAACTGTAAGAAGTCATGTCACTACCAATAGAGTGCAATGCGCTCGCTGTCACAAAGACCCAACGACTCGAGCATGTGCAAACACAGCATAATTTTTGATTGGTTTAAGAAACAAAACAAAAATAATTGAACTCAAGTTTGTATTTATAAAACTGAGTGAAAATAAATAATGGAGGAGTTTTTGAAATAGTAGGAAAATTAATAGTGTTTTAAGTTATTTAAATAGCAGGTACTTCTTATAATAAAGACAGAGTTTAAAAAAATCTGACTTGCAGAAACAATCATTTTTATTCCAAGGCACAAAGAGCGGCATTTTTGTCATTTTTTTATAAATAAAAAAATAATAAAACAAATAACATTACATACTCATGATTATCTACTCAATATATGCCTACTTTTCCTTTGCTGACAATTATGTCGCTAGCTTTATTATTTGTAAGGTAATTTTTATCAATAAATATGCGCTTTTTGTTAAATATGTTTTCGAATTCCTTTTCTTTCTGATCTATAAAAAGTATTTGAAACTTAAACCTGTTAATAACTGCTTCAAGAATAGGAAAATTATTGTTTCAATCCTCTTCTTGAGAATGGGTTCTCGAGTAACAAAGATTCGTTATTTCTATCTACAGAACTTATTTCTTCTTGATTGTATAGGTTACGTGTGCAATTTTTTCTTGATTTTCTATGTCTATACGTGGACTAGTTCACCTCGTGTTTATTGAGAGTCCTCGATGCATATGATATTGGGTGACCATCTTATGTTAAGACAGAGCAAATTGCGAAATTGCTTGCATTCGTTACTAGTTTTAAACATTTGGCAAAGTCAGGGTATCGCAAAATAGGTGTTTTTGTGACAATATCTTTAAGCTGTTCAAAGGCAAGTATTTAATTTGGGTCTTTAGAGTTTTTGTTGATGCGCACGTAAAATAATGCTAAGTGCTGCAGTAGGATTCGGCACATAAACAAATTCTTGTATGAAGATTTGAAGCCTTGGCACTTGAAACAGGTGTCTTTTGTTGATTTGATTTACAGTATACTATAATGGTTACTGTGGGTGCGCTTCCCACTGAAGAAGAGAATCTTTATTTAAAACTTATTGCTTTCATCCATAAAAAGCACAGTAACTGTAAACGTAAATAAGCTTAATTAACAAAATATATTGAAATTAAAATCATCAACATCGAATGTGAATGCAACTTCTGGCCAACTGCTGACTAGGCAAAATATTTTTATCTATTAATGTGGGTCAAAGTGTACAAAAGCCTGGTTGCTGACCTAGTAAATGAAAGCTATTGTTGTTGCCTTAGGTAGATGACCACGAAGCAGTTGTTTTTTTTTGTGGCAATAATATTGAAATCATTATTGTTGTTTTATTTTAACGCTGCTGTAATTGCTGTTTTTAAATGACAGCTAAACCTTCACCCACTCGTTGAGCTCTCGCTCAACTAATTATCGCTGGCCTCAAGTTTGAAGCAGTTGTCGTCAAGAAAATCCCAATTAAATATGTACATTAGAGTGGCCCTTATGTTATTTTTTTTTTTTTAGAGTAACAAATTGCGGGTCGGAGTTTTGTTCCTTTATTAAACAGTAGTACTTACTTACTTACTTACTTACTTACTTAGTTGGCGCTACAACCGTATGTCGGTCTTGGCCTCATCTAAGAATTTGCGCCAGCCATTTCTGTCTTTCGCTTGCTGGCGACAGTTGGAAATTCCAAGCTTCGTCAGGTTGTCCTCTACTTGGTCTTTCCAACGAAGATGCGGTCGTCCTCTTCTGCGTTGACCGCCGCTGGGTACCGAATCGAATGTTTTCTTCACTGGAGCATCGTCTTTCATGCGCTGAACATGAGCAAGCCAGCGAAGCCGCTCGATTTTAATGCGCTTGACTATGTCGATGTCAGCGTACAGCTCATACAGTTCATCATTCCACCGTATTCGGTACTCGCCATTGACGCAGATTGGTCCGTAGATCTTACGAAGAATCTTTCTCTCGAATGCTCCTAAAATCTTTTCATCTAAACTGCTCAGCGTCCAGGTTTGTGATGCGTAAAGTAGGACGGGCATGATGAGCGATTTATAGAGCTTGATTTTCGTTCGTCAAGAGAGGGCTCTGCTTCTCAATTGCCTACTGAGCCCAAAGTAACACCTGTTGGCAAGAGTTATTCTTCGTTTGATCTCAATGCTGATGTCGTTGGTTGAATTAATGCTGGATCCCAGATAAACGAAGTTCTTCACAACCTCGAAGGAGGTAATGTCAACGGTAACGTGGGTTCCAAGACGCTGGGACTGTTTGTTTGTTGACACTAAGTATTTCGTCTTATCTGCATTCACTGACAGACCCATTCGAATTGACTCTCTTTCTAATCTGGAAAATGCTGCACTGACTTCGCGCGTATTATGGCCAATGATATCTATGTCATCAGCATACGCAAGCAGCATAACACTCTTGTGGAATATTGTGCCACTACGTCTCAGATCAGCAGCTCGGATGATCTTTTCCATCATTAGGTTGAAAAAGTCGCACGATAAGGAATCACCTTGTCTGAAACCTCGTTTGGTAATAAATGGTGGCGAGAGGTCCTTCCCGATTTTAACTGCGCTGCTGGTGTTGATCAGTGTCATCCGTACATGGTGGAGTACAGGTGCTTCCTTATTGGGCTTTGTAGTCGACAAAAAGATGGTGGGTATCGACTTGTTTTTCTTGAGTCTTCTCTAAGATTTGTCGTAGAGTGAAAATCTGGTCGATGGTGGACTTTCCAGGTCTGAAGCCACACTGATAAGGTCCGATCAGTTCGTTTACAATGGGCTTCAATCTTTCACATAAAACGCTCGACAGGACCTTATATGCGATATTAAAAAGGCTTATCCCACGGTAATTGGCACAGATAGTGGAATCGCCTTTCTTGTGGATTGGGCAGAGCACACTGAGATTCCAATCGTTCGGAATGCATTCTTCCGACCATATTCTGCATAGAAGCTCGAGAATGCATTTAAGTAGAGCTTCGCCTCCGTTCTTAAACAGCTCAGCAGGTAAGCCATCAGCTCCCGCGGCTTTGTTATTTTAAGCCGAGCTATAGCTGTCAGAACTTCATCATAGTCGGGCAGCGGAACCTCGACGCTGTCATCCGCAATTGGGGTTTCCGGAATATCATCTCTATTGGCGGGATTGTTGTCAGCGTTGCCATATAGAAGCTTAGATAAGTGTTCCCTACATAACGTCAGTGTACTCTGGACATCTGTCACTAGATTCCCGTTTTCATCTTTGCAGGAAGAGGCCCCGGTTTTAAAACCATCGGCAAGGCGTCTTATTTTTTCGAAAAATTTTCGGGCCTCATTCCTGTCACCATACATCTCAATCTTCTCCTGCTCGCGCTTTTCTGCCTCTCTTTTTTTCCGCCTGAAAATATGTCTCTCTTCCCTCCTCTTTTCTTTGTATCGCTCCTTAGCAGCGCGCGTTACAACCGACTGCAGGGTGGCTTTGTAGGCGGCGTCTTTCTCTGCAGTGGCGTCGCGACACTTCTGGTCGTGCCACTGGTTTCGGCTAGGGCGTTGGTAGCCAATCACCTCTTCAGCAGCCGCACGCATGGAGTTGGAAATGTGTGTCCACTGCGCGCATATATCATCGATTGGAGGAGTGCTTTTAAACAGTAGTAAGCAGTGAAATTTTCAGAAGAAAATATTGATATTTAATCGTGCCGCTTGCGACCTTAAGTTGAAAATCTGATTTATATGGGGAAAAAATGCTCCTTTTCTAAAAAATTCCAATAACTTTTTTTAGGTGCATATTTTCAAAAAAACTGGTACTCGCCTTGTTTTTGATTTAATTTTTCTTCAAAATGTGAACTCCAAGATTAAAATTATAAAAACTACCAGAGTAGTAATTTTTCACTTTTCGAAAAAAAAACTCATTTTTTCCCTTGTTGTATTAAAATATCGCAAAAATACAAATTTGAAAAAATTTCATTAAAATGTTGTGAAAATATTTTCTTAATCTATATTTCAAACAGGTACAAAAAATTGTGGGATTACGTTAAGTAACCTGGTCGTTGTGAAATCTTTTGGTAGATGTTTACCTCTTTAGAAAATTTGAGTTTGGGTATTTTTACGAAAAAAATTCTCAATAATTTTAAAATGCACAGTTTGAAAAAATTTCCTTAGAAATAGATTAAGGATAGTTAAGAAATATTTTGTGCAAAAAAAAAACAAACAAAATTCTGATACCAAAGATATAGCTTTTAAAACTTGACTTTTTTCCAAAAATTCTTAATGTTCGTGTTTCCGGCATTTCGAACACAAAGAAAAAAATCATAAAAAAATCTAAAAAACTATGTTTCTTTAAATTACTTTAATTACTAAAAAAAATATAAAAAAAATATATTTGTGGGTTTATTATAAGTTTTTACGTAAATGCTTGGTTTAAATGAACATTTCACCAAAATCACCAAAAGCTAACAAAAAATCTTAAGTCCAAATAAATAAACGACAGACAGTGAAAGGTTAACACAATATACAGACAATTGACAAGTAGCAGCAGTGAAAATTAATTTGGTTTTTTTTTTGAGTTTTTTGAATATGTTTTACCCTAAAACTAGGGTTTCAAAAGTTTTTTCTAACTTAAATCATTTATATTTTTTGAAATAATTGAATTCATTTAACATGAGAAACATAGTATTTTAGATTGTTGTGTTTTGTATTTTGAACACTTTTTTGTGTTCGAACTGCCAGAAACAGTCACTGTGAGAATTTTTGAAAAAAAAGTCAAGTTTCAAAAGTTGAATCTAGTTCTTGGTAATTTGTTTTCAAAGTGTGCATTTTCAATTTTTGGGGATTTTTTCGTAAAAAGACCCAAACTCGAAATTTCCAAAAAAGTACACTTCAAATAAAAAATTTCATAAAGACTAGGTTATTTAACGTAATCCCACAATTTAAGTATATGTTTGAAATATAGTTTAAGAGAATATTTCTTCAAAATTTCAATTAAATTTTTTCAAATTTGAATTTTAGCGATTTTTTTAATACAACAATGAAAAAATTAGATTTTTTCGAAAATTAAAAAATTACAGCTCTGTTAAACTTTAGATCAAGTAAGTTTTTTTTAAGAAGGCAACAACAACAACTCTGTATAGAGTCAATCACTTAGCTGACTAGACAGCCTGTTTCGGAAATCGCTACACTTTCCTCTTCAGTAGTCTTTGAGTGATTAAGCTGTGATCAAATCACTGTTTTAAATTAGTATATGAATGTGCAGACTTTGGAATTCATTCTTATGAATTGTATGGCTGCTAATCATATGACACTTTTAAGCAGTAGGCCATTTTATAGATCACCGCCATCAACTCTACCAAGGTTGCCATCTGTTCTAGTTGCTTCTTTATTTATTTCAATATTTATTGGTGTTCGATAGTTTGTCGAAATGCACCATAGAAATGAAACGAGTTTCTGCTTCGCTAGAAGCTAGTGTTCTGACTGAAAGGTGGCTATTTTTACAACCAAATGTGGCTATTTTCGCAACCAAATGTTCAATTACACATGACTTTGACCGAAAATCTATCAATTATTAGATTATTTAATTAATTTGACATTAATTAAACTTATTTGGCCGTGCTCCGCCATAGTTAAGTTAATTAGTTTTTATGATCTATTAAATAATTACATGAATTAAAATTGTGAGCTTTAGATCAAGTAAGTTTTTTTTAAGAAGCTAACAACAACAACAAGAACAACTCTGTATAGAGTCAATCACTTAGCTGACTAGACAGTCTGTTTCGGAAATCGCTACATTTTCCTCTTCAGTATTCTTTGAGTGATTAAGCTGTGATCAACTCACTGTTTTAAATTAGTCTATGAATGTGCAGACTTTAGAATTGCTTGCGGTGAAAATTTTTTATATATCTTCATATTAAATCAAAAAAGGCGTGATTTTGAATTTAAAAAGTTTAACAGAGAAGCAAAAAGCTTTCTTAATTGTAAATTGCGCTTAAACTTAGGACTTTGAGAACTTTGTGAATACAAACGTCGTTTTAAGTTGTGGAAGAGTAAAATTTTGCGAAACATGTATTTTGATAAGGTTTATCATAATCAGTCAAAAAGTCGATTATGAATTTTTTTTTCTAACCAACGGCTTGTTTTATTTCATAAAACAAGATATGTTTATTACGTATTTAATATATTTTGAAGAGAATACAAAAACTAATTTTTTAGGTTATTTTAAATATTTCGGACCCGCTGCTGTAAGGCCGTGTTCATATTACGCGTTTTGTTGCTCTCACGTTTTTTTTCGCAGAAGCTGCTGAAAAAGAATGAATTTTGTATGTATTTAAATACATTTATTTATTGAATATTCAGTATTTTTCAGCCGTGTTTGCGAAAAAAAATTGGTTCAATTGCGAAAAAACGCGTAATATGAACACAGCCTAATAAGTTACGATACCATTTCATTTACCCATGTTTTACAAACACTTTTCAGTACGTATTCTTAAATTAAAAACTTTTTTCTACGAATTTTATTCTTTATTTATATTTAACGAATACATTTACGAATGATCCTAATACCTGGTAACGAAAAAAACCTTCTGTTCAGCTGGGGTTTGAACCACGGTTCTTTAGCTTATGGGCCACCTACTCTTCCAGTAAACTACGGCCACCTTGCAATCTTCCTTATGCAAATTTCCTTGCAAATTTCCTTATATTAGGTAATTGTTCGGCAAACCAGTCTGAACGATTTCAATAGTAAGTTTTTTAAACTCAACTTAAACTTCGTACCTTCTACGAATAATGAGTACGGTCAATCTACTAATGAATTTTTTAGTAAATACTACGAATGTAATAAAAGAAATTACGAAGTTATTCTTATGAGAAATTGTCGAATGTTAAGGAATGATATTTCTTATTAATCAAACATCATTCTTCGTAGCAACAGATAGCAAGGGGCATTTAAGTCAATAACGGATATAAACTTTGACGATAAGCAAATTTATGTTTTAAGGTCATTGTAAACAAGCAGAAGACAAAGTAAATAAATTTATTAGAAAAATTAATGTTTTCCAAAAAGTCGGCTTGTTTTCCTATCATTAAGATGATCCTTTTTTTCCCTAAACTTAATAAAATGGTAAACAATCCTACAGCATTTATATATAAGGAACTTTTCAAGGAAGAATTCAAAAGCGAAAGAAAAAATTAGGAAATTTAATAAAGTAGTCCAATTTTGGATCAAGGACTAATATTTGAAAAAATAATATATTTAGGTATTAAGTCAAAAGTTTTTTATGACAAAAACGTAAATAGGAAACTCGATTTGAAACAACTTTTGATATTTTTAAAATTCACGATATTTAGCGGCGCCCACCCAGTTTCAGAATTTTCTGGACTTTTTTCGTGTCACGTGCTTATATTAAACCAGGATTATGAATCAAGCCTTGCAGGGAAATTCTGGAATATGTTAAGAAAATTTATAAAACCCAAAACAAATCTAATATACATGTACCTCTTTATTGATTACGTTTTGAATTAAGAAAAAAAATACATTTCTTAAATCATTCAGATAATAGGTATGTTTCCGTACTCGATTGTAGGAACCTGCAAGCTGCTAGAACTGATTCATGTTAGAAAAATAAATAAGTAGATTCGTGTCAATGCAGTGTGAGATCCGGTGAAAAAGATCTCCCTTAGCATGTGGAGAACATTTCGAGAAGAGCGACAACTCAAATTTTTAATTTTTCGAATGATATGGATTTTGACCTCATAAATCCAAATCTGAAAAATTTCAGTCCGCTCGAAATTGGTTTAGGAGTTAAACACTTCCAAAGTTAAAAAATGGCCTAAAACTTTAGTTTGTTTTTTTCAGTTTTACAACAAAAAAATATTGTTTAATATTAGGAAATTTCTGTATTGTTATTTTAAAAGTTGAAAACCTGGGGGCTTAATAGTTATTAATGCGATTACATTTAAGGATATAGGCATCACTTTATTTTATTTATTAAACTATTTAGAATATATGCTTTAGCAAAAAATTACTGAAATGTATAACATGAAAAAAAAATTTAATATTTCGGACATGATATGAGAAAGATTTTTACACGATCTTTAAAATATATTACATTTTCTTAAGGGTGAAAGCGTGTGTCAACCGGTGTAATGTGCGTATAATGTTTACAAAATTAGTATCAAAAATACGAGTAAATAGCATTATATAGGCTACGTTTTGTTTATGCTTATTCTAGATTCCTTTATGCCGTTGTCCCCCTAGAAAAAATCCTGCTGGCGCTCATGACTACTATACTTAAAAACTCATACACTGTTTCAAATGAACATTAATGTAATTTTGGATAAGTATAAGTAGTAATGTGTAATATGAGGAACTCATAACTAGTAAAGTTCAGTATTGGAAAAACAAATATAGTAATTAAAATTGAACAACATGTCATTACTTTAGAAAATTACAAAATATGCAGTATAAAAGTATTATGAAAAAGAAAATAAATTCATTACATAGCCTTATGTAGATAAATATAATATAAGATAAACAATACATAAGGACAATGATTGTCAAATATATATCAATAATAATATAATAATAGAAAGATAAGTCCTGCTCTCCCACTTTTATTTATAAAGGAAATGTCAGCGTAAACTAACCCGGAAACAACTATCCCCTATTATGTCCGGGAATAGAATTAAAAAAATAAGATAAGAAGGAACCATCGGAGGCCAACTCAACATCCTCTAGCATAATTCCGATTGGCGATTGATAAGGAGAAGATGACCAAGGGATACCTGATTGCGATGAGTAAATTTCCCTGATGATTTCATTATCGGAGGGATTCATATTAGAAATAAATTTGTTCTTCAGAGAAGTAGTATACCCTATTATTGGTGATATGTTCGCTTCTTTAAACACTTTCTCGTTCGAGAATCGCTTGTTACTATATTCAAATTGGTACAATACCTTAAGCCCGTATGATACTTCATTGTTTTGTCCAATTTTAAAATCTGAAAAGAAGTGGCGTGTGAGCTAGACAGATATATATTGTTGGAAAAGGATGAAAATATGCATTGTGCCATTTTTTTACATCTCCGCAACGTGACTATTTTATCTCTCTGTTCTTCTTGGCTGCGGAAGAAAGAGCTCAAGCTTGTTTTTGACACTTAATATTTGATCGCAACTTAACGACGAACGAATTGAGAGAAACGTAAAAAACAATGCATTGAAAATGCGGTCCGTCGCACATATTTTTGTCCAATTCGTACTATATTCGTATACACTCACACTTCTTGAATTTTAGCTTTAGCTCTATTTCAACTGCTCTAGTTTCATTTTCAATGAATAAAAATTGGACACAATGAAGTATCATACGGGCTTTAGGACTTTTCATCCAACTTTTCCATTTCATGGGCTACTGTTGGAGAGATCGAAAACCAGCAGAGAAAGGCATAAAATAACACTGGTCTCACAAGTGTCTTGTAAAGGAGAATTTTTTTTTTTGTACATTAAAGGATGATTCATTAATGTGCCTTCGAGTTGGTTTTGGTTGTGCAAACGGTGACATTCTAGAATTCCGTTTGCGTGTAAGTATCCATAGTACACAGATGACGAGTAAAGTTATGGATAACAGCAATTAAGTATAGCTCACAATCTGATGGTGCTGACTATTGGAAAGCACTATTTCATGTAGCTTGGTGAAGTCTTCATTTTCTAACTGAGTCTGTAGTGCAGTAAATTTTCGTATATGGGTTCGAATGGAGTAACTGTTGAGTTAAATATTCCTTTTATTTCGTCTGATGTTGCAATCGCGCTGCCTACCTTGAATCTAATGTATGAGGTATGCATGACGCTGAACGATAAGTGATGGCCTTGAATGGTGATGGAACTACTTTTCATAAAGCAGTTTGGTTTCAGTGTAAACATGCCTGAACCTTGCTATGAAAAGACTTGAATTTTTTAGTTTGATGTTCTTGATTAACTGACTTTATTAAACATATATTCTTACCAACTAGGTAAAATCTTAAAGCTAAGTAAGTTTGGGTGCGAGAGAAAACACACCGTTTAATGATTCATATTATTTTGTTTAACTTTAAAAGCTATTTAAAACCTAAAGCTTATAGCGACTATGAAAAGGTTATTCAAGTGTATTGTCATACTTATTCAACTTGACGCTTTGGCAATATCAAAGTGTCAAGTGATGATTATTTATGAAAGTTTAATGTGATTCATCCGTTGTGTACTTTCTCACCATATCCCCCCTTTTAAAGAGAAAGATTTTATAGAAATAGGTGATCAGGCGATCCTTAATTTTCACATTAATAACCATATATTATATCTAGAAGTATATAGTTTGTCATGTTTCCTTACCTTTAGATTGAAGGTGGTGTCCTAGCCAGTCTGGTCCGACAGGCGGAAACGACACGAATAAAAATCGTACCAGCTGAAAGAAAATAAAGAAAAGAATTTATAGTCGGTCGTTGCCCGTGGTTTCAAGCCTTTGGTCGATTGTACGATGACATTTAATCGACTCGGCTCGACCCACCCTTTCTGGACACAAAAGACCAGCCATGGTGACCTTGTGCCATGTTTAGGTCACCCCAAAAACTCCCTAGAATTATGCCATTCTTAACCCACCTTGTACACGCCACCTATCCAAAGTAATTTAACACTCCATAATTATATATATTTTTTTTTAATAGAAAATCAGCGTTGATTGCAAAACATATGGGTTGGCTTAGCCTTTAAACTTACAGTTATGAAAATGAAATGTAATGTGTATTTAAAAATAATTGCAACTAGTTTTAAGGTACTTAAAATATTTAACATGTTCCGAAAATGTGTTATTTAACCCTTAAATGCATCGTGATGTAGATCTACATCACATATTAAAACCTTCATAGCGCTTGATGTGGCAACGTTTGCATTGTTTTTTTTTTACATATGAAATTGACATCACTGATTTCCCGTTATCTTTTGCAAACAAAAGCTCAATAAGTTTTTTTATTGTCTGTGACAATTTTAACAGGAGCAACTCAGTTTGTGTATAATTTCATTTTGTTGTGCCTTAAAAAGTGTGATTATTTATTTAAAATTAACATAAAATATAGTAAAAAAATTGTTTTTGGATAGCAAAAGGTAAGTAAAATGCATTTTATCTTCAAGTTTTTAAATGCTGATGAATTTGTGCATGAAAAACTGTATTTTGTAGATGATGTAGATATACATCAGTATATCATATAGTATAGTATATAATATTTTTTGTTGTAGTAAAGAGAGTTCTTGTTTATATTTTTATGTTTGTATAAATATGTACTGTTAAATTTGCCTTTATATTCTACTTTTTTAAGAATTTCTTGTGAATTGACATTTTTATTATCACAGTATGTCCCGATCGCTGAAAACTAAAGACATTGAAAAGATTCCAGCTGATTTAGAAGATGGTAACGTTTCGGATGATGGGCTAGAAGATGAAAATGATGACGAAGATCAATTTTACGCGATCACTAGGGACCTTCTTGAAAATTTGGCGGAAGAAGCCGACCCTTTAGGTGAACAAGAAACCGCTGACCACGATCTTGGCGAAGAAACTGATCCACTTCCTACTGAGTATGGTTCACATGGCCCATCTGTACAAAATGAAGTCCAAGACAACTTCAATTTGTTTGACAAACGCAGCCTTGTTTGGAAAAAAAATCATTTATGTTATGATGATTCTACAATTACTCACGAACCTGGAACATTAGATGAAAATGTAGCCGAGTTAGACACCCCATACAGGTGTTTTCTCCACTTTTTTACTCCAGACTTCCTTCAAAAAATCGTAGATGAAACTAATCTTTATGCCACTCAAAGCAACCCTGCAACTTCTTTTGTAACAAATGTTGACGAATTAAAAAAATTCAGAGGAATTTTGCTTTTTATGTCAGTTCAACATTTCCCGAGTGTTCGCTCTTGTTGGCACGAAAAATATGGTTATGAACCAATAAAGAGTGCAATGCCAGTTAACCGTTTTGAAACTATAAGGAGTGTGTTGCACTTTAACAACAACGAAAAGCATCTTCCAAGAGATCACCCAAATCACGATCGCTTACACAAGATAAGACCTGTCTTAGACCATCTAAATGAAACATTTTCATCTATACCAATTGGCCAGCGTCTCTCTTTAGACGAGCAGATGTGTTCAACTAAAATAGGTCATTTTCTCAAACAGTACTTGCCAAACAAGCCCCATAAGTGGGGCTACAAACTGTTTGTGCTATGCAATCTTACGGGATATGCATACCGTTTTGAAGTTTATTCTGGCCAAGAAGATAAAAGGGTACCAGATGAGCCAGACTTGACACAACACAACTTGACACAACTTGACACAACAACAGACACGAATAATGTTGTTGTACGGTTAGCCAAAGTGATACCGCGGATGAAAAATCACATATTATATTTTGATAATTTTTATACTTCATTGCCGCTGGCTTATTATTTGTCAAAACAAGGTATACATTGCGTTGGGACCGTACGTCAAAACAGATTGCCAAACTGTCGGCTTCCGGATAAGAAGGATCTTATGAAAACTGCGATTCCTAGAGGAACGTATGAAGAAAGAACTGCTCATTATGACGGGGTTGATTTTACAGCAACTGTGTGGAAAGACAACAAAGTGGTTACCTTATTGTCGACATATACTGGTTCTCAACCTGTGGGCAGTATAAGCCGGTATGATAAGCGCCTAAAACAAAAAGTGAATATACCTTATCCTAAAATTGTCCAAGTGTATAATATGCATATGGGTGGAGTTGACTTTATGGATAGCTACTTAGGTCGCTATCGCATAAGGGTCAAGAGCCGAAAGTGGTACCTTCGCTTATTTTACCACATTTTGGACCTTGCGGTAATAAACTCTTGGCAACTTATGAAAAAAAATGCTATTGCAAGGGGTGTCTCCAGTAAGCAGTTACTAAATCTTGGTCAGTTTCGAAATGAATTGGCTGATACCCTTTGCAAAATTGGTCCACAATTAAGCGGAAACAAAAGAGGTCGACCTGGTAATAACTCGCTTGAAACAAATTTACAAGCAACAAAAAAATCGAGAGGGGAACCTCACCCTTTGCCACCAAAAGATGTCAGAAAAGACGGCGTTGATCACTGGCCTATATTTGCCAACAGATTGCGATGCAAAATACCGGAGTGCAAGGGAACAACTCAGTGGGCATGCCAAAAATGCAATGTGCCTTTATGCTTAAATGCAAAAAATAATTGTTTTTTAAAATTCCACACCACATAATTTATTTTAAAAATTTTTGGAACATTATTTCATATTTCATAAATAAAAACTTGGATTAAAATACAATCAACATTGTTGAACAATTTATTACTATTTACAGGTTATTATAAGAACTCAAGGAATGATTGTGCATGATGATGTAGATATACATCAGTATGTTTTTTCTAAAATAAAAAGAAAATACTAATTTGGTGGTTATAATATTATTTTTTCCTTCACTTACATTAATTTTGTAGATGATTAAAATTTTTTTTAATCAAAAATAAAAAATCATGCATTTAAGGGTTAAAGTCTTGATAGTTACTTAGTTTAGCTTAGTTTGTTTTATATAAAAAGATTATTTCTTGCAGCTTTATCCTCAGGGTACCATACATAACAGTACGAACTAATTAATTACTCTAAGACGTAATCAATATTACTTAATAGTATTGATAACAAAATAGTGGTTTTTTTTTAATTTCACTTTGATGCAAGCAATTTGATGATAAAGCAATCTTTATTAAGTATGATAAAATTTTCTAAGACGAAAAGCTATGGATTCTTAAAAAACTGGGATGAGTTGTTTCAAAATTAGTTTCAATAAATATTGTCCTTTTTTTTGAAAACTTAATATGGCACACTCAGTAGGCAATATCACAAATTACTTATAAAAAAAACTTTAAGATCAAAGTTAGAAATAGAACAATCGCATTTTAAACGTATAACAATAATGTTTTTTTCTCTTTCTTATTTGAAACAAATCTAGTATAATTTGAACTCATTTTTATTCACATTCCATCATATCTTATTAAACACCCGCAGGTAAATTCCACCCAAAATGGTTAACCCTTATTACGAAATACCAGCAGATTTCTAAACTCAATCAAACATTCTAACCTAATGTTAAAACAAGTCAAGCAAGGTGAAAATTGAATGCACCCGTGTTAAATATTAACGCGGTTTTAATTAAAGTGCTTTGGTTTGATTAACTTCCTGCATTCTTAAAAATTTACATATAGCCAATATGTCACCATATGATGGTTTGGGGAACCCTCGCCTTAAGTCTTTTGCTAAAAAAAAAATAAGAAATCGTTCACAACTGTGATTAATATTATCCTTCGTTCTTTAAAATTACTAATAATTATGGGTAGGTGAATGCTTTTGGTGCTTTATCGCCCCTTTTAGCCTGTGTACGAATCGCCTGATATAATTTTTTTTAAAGTTTCGTTTTATTTCAATTTTCGCGATTGAATGGCTATGACTACCACTTCAAAGGTGGATTGAATTGAACGTGGCCACATTCGGTGGTTGTTTTTTCTTGATTTTTTTTTTTTTTTGAGTATTAATCAATAGTACTAAGTTCCGTTTTCCTTTTATTATTATAAAAATTAAGTTACAACGATGGTACGTTTCCGTGTTTTCTTTTCCCCTTTATATTCGACTTACAGCAATAAAATTCGATTTGGAGCTTGAAAATTACCCTGACAGCAAAATGAAATGGTAAGAGAATTTTCCTAACAACCTGTACGATTATGTCCCATGTGACTAAAAGGGTTAATTGAAGCTTAAACTTACAAAGAGCTTACGTAAATACGGTTAAAATCTAAAAGAAAATGTTTTAATAGAAAAATTAAAACTATTTTCTTAATAACTAGACACTTTGCTGCTTTGGGCAACAGCCCAAAGGTCACTCTTTTTATATATATATGCTACAACAGACTGTAGTGTGCTTTCATTATACACACTGCCGACCCTAAGTTTCGTTGTCACAAACAGCAAAGTATTGAGTGACTAATAAGTTAGCACTGCATTATCGGCGTGTGCTCACTCAATATTGTTGACCGTGCCAAATTATCATTCGTCAAACCAAAAATATGTAATTTGAATCCTTTCAATGATTCAAATTCAATATGCAAGAACGAAACGCAACATAGGTTATAAGTATATTAACTAACAAGAGAAGTATGACCATAGATTAAGATTATTAAGTAAGTTTTGTAAAAATGTTATAAAAGAGCCGAGATGGCCAACAATAAAGCAGACTTTAATTAACTACACAAGCTGGCAGATCTCTGCCTTGTTTATCTTATTTAAAACCTCTCTGTTTGCCTTGGACATAGTTCAAGTCGGCAAACACTGCAGCCTATAGCGAACGCAAACTCTGCCGCTATAACATAATAAAACGATCCTAATTAAAATATAACATGGCGATCCTGCCACTCCGACTTGGAGTCCAGTAAAAAACAATTTTGGTGCATCAAAACTTTATTGATGGACGAGTACATCCCGCAGCCGACAACAATAGCACCGAAAACACCTGTTCCAGTCTATGTGCCAATACGCATCGGTCCAAAGGCACTGACGATAGAGGAGTACCGAAAACGCCAACTCCAACGAACTGAAGAAAAGCTGACAGCATACCCAAGAGTGGACATACCGAAAATACAAAAAAAGCGCGGTGGCTTAAAAGTTAAACTTCGCAAACGCCTAGCGCACCTTTTGGCCATCACTCGAAAAGAACAACAACCAAGCTGGGACATCTCAACTGCGATATGGGCAGAAATTGACAATATCCGCAAGCAGTTCAACACAAAAAAATAAAATAAATGTACGTTCTTTTCGTGGGTACTATTTTGGCAACATCAGGAGCGGTATTCAACTCGCAAATAGAAGACGCAGAGATGGTGCAAGAAGAGATCGTGATGATGAACGCTTACAACAACAACAGCAGCAGTAACAGCAACAAAACCGACACAATTAACATTATTGAAATAATATGTCTTGTTTTTATAGTTATAGTTATATTACATTACATAGCTGTGTATTTTAAAAAATAAACATCAACACAACAGTATAATGTAAATTAATCTTAATAATTATGCAAACAAAGCAAAAAAAAAAAATAAAAAAAATATTTTGTAAAATACACCACAAATGGAAAAATTAATTAAAGAGGTAGAAAGAATTTATAAAAATATAAGAAAAAGTTATGCTAGAGGCTCAAACAATTTATTAGCAAGTCAAAACAAAGATAGCACAAAATTAGTTCAGTTCAGTATTAGTATTAGTTCAGTATTAGTTCAAAATAAGAGTTCAGTAACATTAACTTAAATTCCCAAAAATGAATATTAGAACAACTTAAAACAGCTAAAGACCATAATGAATTAGAAGAAGAAGAAGAAGAAGAAGAAGAGAAATCTGATACAGAACAAACACCAATAATGGTATCCTTTAACTTAGAAACTGCCTCAAAGGCATTGCCCACGTTTTCAGGCAACTTTAATGAGTTAGATATTTTTCTCATTACAGCTGAATTAGTAAATAAAACATTAAGTAGTGAAGGCAAACTAAATTTTTTACAGTATGTTTACCATGCAAAATTAACAGCTAATGTGCGCACCTCATTTTTTTTTTTTTTTTGATTCGCCCGGAGATATGAAATCTTCCAAAGATACGTATACCCGTCATATACGCATGCACGATTTACATTCTAAAATCTGCCCGAATCAGCCGGGACAGACAGAATGCACCTACGTACTAAAACATACGCCCTATTGGCAATAAGGATTTTCCACTAAGCACATTAATTGGCTTTTCAGCGGAATTTAAAAATTGAATATATATATATAAAACGCGTATTTAAGTATACTTGATTCTATACAAGTAAGCAACATCGAATTAAATAATAGTAATTATCAATTAACCCTTATGTGAATGACAAAAAAACACCTTCTCCGGAGCGACAGGGGTACCCGGGTACCCACATACAAATTGTATGAAAATTGCATATTTTTCCCATCGTACAGTACGTAAATTTGACATAAAACGATTTTTTATTCTAGGGAGACGCCCACACACAGACACACTCTCTACACACCACACTCAGATTGCTGTTGCTATGTGATCGGTACAGTCATCAAAAATTCACATTGAAAAAGAGAGAGCAAATTTAACAAGCAAGAGAGAAATAAAACAACGAAAATTGTGTTAGTTGGATTTAAAACAGCAAACACGCAAGACTTGTGCCGCATTGTGCGATAATAACCTAATCAACTATAAAATGACAGACAGAATTCGTCCTAAGAGATTAAATGTATTAGCAATTCAAAATATTTTATATGAATGTGAAAGCGATGAGGAGGATTTTATCGTTTCTGATGATGAATATATTCCGCCGTATATATATTATATACGATACGACTTTGTGTTCCTACGTGCCAAAGAAGAAAAAAGCTGTGATTATGTTATCTACGATGCATTCAAAGCCTGAAACAGAACCAAATGTGACAGCTAAACCTGAAATTATAATGTACTACAATAAAACTAAAGGAGGCGTTGATAATATGGATAAGCTATTGGGAGAATATACTACTAAACGCAGAACAAACCGATGGCCGTTAACGTTATTTTTCAATGCTATTGATGTAGCAGCATTGGCAGCATACATTATTTATATGGAACACAATCCACAATTTACCTCAAGTGACCGTCGAAGAAAATTTTTGAAAGATTTAAGCTTTGAGATGTGTAAAGAAAATATAGAAAAACGTGGTCAAAATCCAAAGGTATGTGCAAAATTGTCTACTCGATCGGCGATACAAGATGTTCTTGGACGAGAAATTGGGGGTAATGTTACAGGAGAATTATCCCACGCACAAAATCGTGACGCCAGTGGTCGTGCCGCAGTTGTAGGAAGTTGCTATATTTGCAGACAACAAGACCAAAAGCGAAGAAAGACACGAAAAGCTTGTGTAAATTGCTCGAACGCTGTTTGTAGCGATCATTCAACCAATCGTCCCATATGCGACAAATGCCTGCCAGATTCCCAATGAGTTCCTATTTTAAGTTTCCTTTTGCTATATCTGACTCTTTCTCTATTTATGTACTCTCAAATGAATTCAATCTTGCATTATTTTATTTTTTATTGTAAAACATGAAATATGTATGTACTCTCAAATGAATTCAATCTTGCATTATTTTATTTTTATTGTAAAACATGAAATACCATAAATAACAAATAAATGTGTACATTTTTCGAAGAATTATGCTCCAGAAAATGTTGTTCCCAAAAAAAATATAGTTCTTTCTTGCAATTTCATATATATTACTTTGGGGTACCCGGGTACCCCTGTCATTCTTTTAAAGGTGTAAAAAAAATATCGATACGCCACGCCCTTCTGCAGGGATAAAATGGACCCACTCCAATAAAAATATAAAAAAAATTAAAAGTTAAGAGTTCTCAAAAAGTTTGAGCTTTGTAAACCATCTGCAACCATAAATTATTTTAACTTGAAAATTAAATGGGTACCCGGGTACCCTGCCATTCACATAAGGGTTAAAGGTACCCGAAAAACAATCAAAAACACTAAACTCATTTTAACTGAATTAAAATATTGAATAATTAAAAAGTAAGTTTTAAAAACGATTCATATTTGATGGTGCTTACTTTATAAAACATAATATCGAGACAAAAAAGAGAAACAGAACAATCTCAATTACCAATATTACATTGTTATAAAACTGCGTTAGGTATAATAGGATGAATTTAAATTGATTTAATTATTTAAATGTAATATAATTTTCCGTTTTAAGACGTCTACCGAATCAGAAAAATTAATCATGTTGAAGTTATCATTGAAATCACTGCACATACATCGTAAAGGTTCATGAAGAGCGTAATTAGAACTGCACTGACTCAACTTGAAAAATAGAAAATTTATAGTTCCTCTCCTTGGGATGTTAAAATTTAGAGCTGAGATGAGATATTCCGAATTAATCTCGCCACGAAATAATTTATGCAGAAACATGACACTAAGCATCATTTTTCTGCTTCTTAGGGAAGGTAGTAAAATAATTTTAAGGCGTATTTCATACGATGGAAGCATAATATTGGGGTTTCAACGACTATGACGTAAAGCAAAAAGTAAAAACTGTTTTTGAACGGATTCTATGGCGTCGATGTAGACATTATATTGTGGGTTCCATACAAATTATGCATATTCAAGAATTGGCCTTACGAGAGAGGTATATAATAATTTAGCAGTAAAGGGATTACTGAATTCTTTAGCCCATCTTTTAATGAAACCAAGGACTCCTCTTGCCTTATTTATCACCATATTTACGTGGAGATTGAAGCGAAGTTTTGAATCCTAATAACACCAAGATCGAGAAAACTGGAAAATATTTCTAAGTTAGTGTTATTTATAATGTAATGTATGTTATTAGCAGAACTACGCGAGAATGTCATTTGCTTAAATTTTTTTAAGTTGAGATTTAATATATTTAAACTACACCAGTCCACAAGTCTATTTAGATCAGATTGTAAAAGATGTCGTTCTTCGGGTGATTTGTAACAAAGAAAAAGTTTCACGTCGCCAGCATACATTAAGACGTTACAGTGTTTTATTACCGAAGGAAGATCATTAATGAATAGTAAAAACAAAACCGGTCCAAGATGACTGTCCTGAGGAACGCCAGAAGTGACCGAAATACTTTTTGAAAGAGAATTCTTATATAAAACCTTTTGAGTACGTCTAGATAAATACAAATTTATCCAAATTAATAATGTGACAGGAAACCCAATAAGGTGGAGTTTTTTTCAAAAGAAGATTATGGTTAACACTGTCGAAAGCCTTGCTAAAGTCCGTATAAATAACATCAGTCTGAAGTCCCAAAGTAAAACCATTTATAGCACGCGTAGTAAACTCTAAGAGGTTTGTTGTAGTGGACTTACCCTTCAGAAAACCATATTGAAAGACAGAAATGGTGGAAGACACGGAGTGGGTTAATTGATCAGTTATGATTTTCTCAAATAACTTAGGGATTGCACTTAATTTTGCAATTCCTCGATAGTTAGAAACATCTATCTTGGAGCCAGATTTATGAAGGGGTATAATATAAGAATCCTTCCATATAATAGGAAAATAACCACTATGCAAGAAAATATTAAAAATGTTTTCTAGAGGAGTACACAGGTTTGTATTGTAGCACATTGCTTTAAAAGACAGCTTGGAATTTTATCAGGGCCGGTCGTAAAAGAAGATTTTACTTGTCGAAGATAACACATGACAATATTTGGGTCTATTACAGGACTTTCAAAAGAGTTAACTGGCGGGAGAAAAGAATACACCGTGCTAGTATTAAAAGGTATATCGGAGTAAGTTGATTTAAAGAAGTTTGCAAACATGTTAGAAATCACATTGTCACAAGATGATTCTTCCTGATTGAATTTCATAAGGGGTGGAAAACTGGAGGCTTTACGTTTTGAGTTAACAAAACTATAGAAAAGTTTTGGATCATCTTTAAATTGAGATTTTATGTTAATTATATAAGCAGAATAGCATTGTTTATTTAATAGTTGATATCTATAACGACAAGAAGAATAGGAAGCAAAGTCCAAACTAGAACCAGATATTTTATATTTTTTAAATAAACGACTTTTTAAATTTTTAAGTGCCTTTAGATCATTTGTTAGCCAGGGTGGATTTAAAGGATTGGAGAAACACCTTTTTTTTGGAACGGACAATAAGAAACACCTTTGCAGAGTATCATTGAAAAACTGTACAGAAGATTCGACGTCATAATATGAATATGATGTTCCGCTAGTTAAAATTGGAGACCAATCAGTCTGCGAAAGTAAGGAATTAAGTTTTACATAGTCCGTGTTCTTAAAATTATAAACTTTTTTATTTCGCGCATCAGAAGTTACTTTATCTTCTTTTTCGTGGGGGAGTAAAACTGTTATTTCAAGAGTTGGATGATGTACATCTTCTGGAAGAGATACGGGATTCGAACAATGGAGATTGACAGTTTTATTTTTTTTTTTTTTAGACTGAACCAACGCTCAGGGGATGCCCCCTATAAATGCGTAAGCATTGTGTTGATTCGGAAGATGGGTGATAGTTAGTTGGAGGGTGGATAGATGGAGTAGTGTCGGTGAAGATTTGTTTTGAATTTGCACAGCTCAAAACTGCCGGGAAACACGCTCGCAGGGAGACTATTCCACAACTTAACCGCGCGACTAAAGAACGAATTATCGCGGTAATGCGAGGTTCTGTTAGGCATCGATGCTATGGTAAAGAGGTGGGCTTGGGCAGCTGCCCGAGTGGACCTGGGAAACACACGAGCTGGTGGCGTCAGGCCATGTATCTCCCTTGAACACTTCCCATGGTAATACCTATACAGAAGGCTTATGCAACCTACATTACGTCGATGCTCAAGAGAGTTGAGAGAGGATGAAATACTTTCATCTCCTATCAAATATATCGCACGACGTTGAATTCGGTCCAGAAGCTCCAAATAAAATCTTGAGGCCCCTGCCCAAATGTGCGAATTGTACTCCATTTTCGGCCTAATATATGAGGTGTAGATCATGCGAAGATCAGCTGAAGTGAAATATTTTTTGCACCGTTTTAGAAAACCTAGGCACTTGCCCGCTTCTTTCGACACATCGAAAATATGATCATTCCAACGAAGATCACATTGGATCGATATGCCCAGAACGTCAAGAGCGGCTGATTCCACAAGATCCACACCATTCATATTAAGGGGAGCTAAGGGGCAATCCATCCGCTTGTGGGTTAACAGACAACACTGGGTCTTGCTTGCATTGAACTCTACTCTATTAGCAAGACCCCACTCGGAGATTTTTTGTAGATCATTAAGGAGTGTGTCATTCATAGTTTGCCTTTTTCTCTCAATCTCCATAGAGCTTGGGCGTTTTTTGAATGAATATGAATGACAAATGCTGCTGTCGTCCGCAAACGAATGAATTGGGTTATGCGTCAACGACAGAAGGTCGTTGATAAAAACCAGAAACAAGGTTGGCGATAGAACTGAACCCTGCGGTACTCATGCGTTGATGGCGTGCTTCTCGGACGAAATACCGTCAACTACGACTCGAATCGTTCTGTCCTTGAGAAAACACGTGATCCATCGAGCAAAATTACTACCAAAACCATATGCAGCAAGTTTTGACACGAGCGCTTTATGCCACACTCGGTCGAACGCTTTTGAAATATCCAGAGCAACAACCCTGCTCTCGCCGAAAAAGTGAACGCATTTATTCCATTCTTCGGTTAAGAACGCCATAAGATCACCAGTAGAGCGAGCCCTACGGAAACCATATTGACGGTCACTGAGCAGTTGGTTGTGCTCCAGATAGTTCATAACGTTGAAGTTTATTACGCTCTCCATAACTTTGGAGAGCGTAGTGCATATCGCAATGGGTCGGTAGTTTGCAGGGTTCGTGGCATCACCCTTTTTAGGTACCGGCTGGACATTTGCCACCTTCCAACAAGATGGAAATATTCCTGTTCTGTAGGAGATGTTGAAAAGGTTGCGCAAAGGCCGAGCCAGCGAAGAAGCACACATTTTAAGCACAATTGGCGGTATGCCATCAGGACCAGAGGCTTTGTTAACGTTGAGATTTGTAAGGACCCTTTTAACTGCTCTCGTTCTAAAGTATATCTCCTGCATTGCAGAAGATCCACCCTCAACAAAGGGCAGTGGCTGATTGCTATCCGAGAGAGTAGAATTTTGTGCAAACAATCTAGCCAATAGGTTCGCTTTATCAGCCGAGTCAGTGAAGATTTGGTCATCTTTTAAAAGAGCTGGAATCGATGACGATGTCTGGTTCCTAACTCTTTTAACAAATGACCAAAAATTTTTGCTCCCTTTGGGGCAGAGAAGAACCTGTTCTCGAATGCGAGCTTCGTGCAGAAACTTTTCGCGTTTTAAAATTGCATTGCAGCGATTCCTTGCCTCGATTCGAAGTCTTTTAGTATCAGTATTCTTGTTAGAACGCCAATTCTGAAAAGCTTCCTCTTTGGACCTGACTGCAATCCTGCAAGTCTCATTAAACCATGAGTGGTCTTTTGGTTTAATGCAAAGTGCATCTATCTGCAAATACAAGGTCTAGGGTTCTGTGCTTTATATTTAAAATATCATTGACTTGTTGAAGACGAAGATCAGACAACGTTTCTAAGAATTCATTTATCCAATCACTATTGGAAACTGGAGTAAGAAATGAAGAATCGTCAGACGATCTCCAAGTCACAAAAGGTAGGTTTAAATCACCCAGCACAATAAGAACGTCTTTATTTTTGAACAAATTATGAACTTTTTCGATGGCGTGTAAATGTTTTAAATACATTGTTAAGTCACATTTAGGAGGAATGTAAGAGCAGGTAACATAAATAATACTATAATTTAACTGCAACACAAATGAACTCAATGTCACTGGTGTCAAGAATTGTCAATTCTTCAGTTACAAGCGAGTTTTGAACAGCTATCAAAACACCACCACCGATCTTATCATGACGATCTTTACGAAAAACTTGATATTTATTGCACATTATTTCAGAATTTAAGATATTAGCCTGAATTTAAGATATTAGCCTGATCAGAACTAGATAGAAGCCAAGTCTCTGTAAAAATTATAATGTTATATTCAAAATCAAAACTGTTTATGAAAATATCGGAAAATTTGGAGTTAAGACCCCTGACATTTTGATACACAAGCTCTAATTTAGACTTGCGGTTTATAAATCGTTTTTTGGATGAGATTCAGGGCTATTTTGGGGACGCGGCAAATGTGCAACATTTACCGGTCTTGGATTGCTTTTAAATTCAAATTCGCGTACAATTGTGTTTGGCGGCCAAAAGTTTACATCAATTATAGAGTTAAATAAATTTTCAGGAACTGTTAATCTAAAAAAAGTTATCGATCTTTCATTTGAATATTTGAATTTATGAACCGAAAGATGCAAGGAACACTTCAACTATGATTTAAGAAAAAATCTATATCAACCTTTGTTGTATCCGTAGCTAAGCGAGAAACAAAAATTGATATAGTTGGTGGAATTGCAATTAATGGCTTTGATGAAACAGAAACCTGAGAAGTAAGAGGAACAACCTGGGAATCGACCAGAGTTGGTGAAAGAGAAACAGTTTGAGCATAAGACATGACTGGCAATGAAGTTGGAGGTGCCAGCACTGGCAAAGGAGCAGAAATCGATATGTTTGCTGAATTCGAAGTAGAAGTTAAAATAGGTGGAGGGGCTGTTATACCACCAATGTCCATGTCATCAGCAATGTCATGTACAGAAGCATGTAGAGTTGGAGTTGAATTAGTTTTTTGCTTACTACGCAAAGACATGTGTTTTTTTCCTTTTGTGAGAAGGAATTGACTCTTCAATATATTTAAAATCGTCGAAAAGAGACTGATATTAAAAAAATTTTGCAGAAAGCGAAGAAAGTTCCTTACTTATTTCAGAGAAGCCTTGCTTTGTCTGCTTGAAAAGCTTGTAGAAGTTGATGTCAGCCAATCTACATTTCTCGCAAGACCAACGCAACCCTTTACCTTCCTCAATGCAATCCGCAATTCTGCCTGTCACGCCTGCACATTTGGTATGAACAGCATTATCACATAACCAGCATGATAAAAACCGCTCAGTTTCACCCCTTACAGAGCAGCCAGGCTTAGCACAAATCATATTAAAATAATGCAGATAAAATGACGAAAATAAGGCAAAAAAAACACTGCACTTAAATGACAAGCAACAATTTTAACAAATTTTATCAATAAGAATAAAAAGAATAAAAAAAGAAAAATTAGCTTTGTAACCACCCTGTACTAAAAGTGCCTAAAAGTATACAGCGAATAACAAAATTAAGTAGCAAAAATTTAAAATACAATTAGTGCTCAACTGCTTATGTAAAAATGAGACAAATAATCAAACAACAGAAACAAGCTAATATGAATGTAAACACAAAACTCAAAAACTTAGCTTCCACAGCTTATGAAAAAAAAATTTGTCAGAAACAAATTATATCTTTCCTTCCTAATAGAATTAAGTGGAAAAATAAACAAAAATTATAAAAACTTGACTGGAAAACGTCCTCAAATGTCCCAAAAAGTACAAGTTTACACAGAAATTAGACTTAAATATTCAAACACACTGGATTAACTTAAAAATTTTCGCAGCTAAGTTAACAAACAATCTGTTTACAACGAGAGTTGATTGAGAACTGCTATTTGAAGCCATCAAGTTTTGAAATTTTAAAACAACAGTTGAAAGCTAGATACAAAGACAACACAACCATAACTCAACTATAGACTAGACTTATCAATTTACAACAACGGAACTTACGAATAAACCTACCTACAAAGAAGGTAGGTGTTACCTACAAAGAACAATTACTATATAATAGAAGGTTTAAACAGACTAGGAGTTGAAAGTTTAGGAACGCAAGCAACAGAAACCGAGAGAAACGTCATAATAAAATGCAATAACAAAATTACACTCGATGCATTAAAAAAGGGACTGAATGAAAACTTTAAAACAACCATTTACGCGGCGCGACCAAAAGATTTATTAGAAGCAACAGAATTAGCACTCGAACTAGAAAATGACTTCGCCAAATGCAGTCATGCACTTTCAGCGGTCATTTAACCAACACCGAAACAATGTCAATAACCGCAGTAATATGAGACAGAATTTAAGCACACAGCGCAATTTCAATTCATTCAATTCGAACAATAGGCACAATGAACCCAGAAGATATAACAATAATTTCAACCAAAATTACAATCAAAACGATTACTATGACAGAAATTTGAACCACAACAACAACGTCAATAGAAACCGTAACAACAGTAATCGTTCTAACCAAGACAGAAACAGCAACCAAAACAGAAATCAAAACAACAACAGCAACTATAATGGCAACAGATACACAAATAACCAAACAAACAGAAACATACGCATAATGCATAATGAGGGAAACTACCAAGGCTCGGAAGACACGGTTTTTCCAGACAGCCAAAAGTAAAGTTTTTAAAGTTTCTGATAAAAATTCTAATTTTATAAAAATTAGATACAAGAACAACATAATGACTTTTCTCTTTGACACAGGTGCTGACATTTCTTAATGCAAGTTTAGTAAAAAACTGAATGACGATTTTTATAACCCAGACGAAAAATGCAAATTAACTGGCATTACAAACGAAGAAATTTTTTCATTAGGTAGCATAAAATTTAAAACTTAATTTTGGGGAGGAATCTGAGTTTCAATTGGTACATTCAGAATTTCCAATCGAAACTGATGGTATATTAGGCAGAGATTTTCTAAATAAGTTTCTTTGCAAAATTGACTATAAAACATTCGTTATTTCAATTTTAATTAATGAGTCACATATAATATTACCAATGCACTCGAAATCACATAACACACTAATAATAAAAGTGCCACCAAGAACAGAAATTATTCAACCGATCAGATTACAACTAACCGAAGATAAGGTGATTTTTAATAAAGAGATACAAGAAGGTATTTTTCTCAGTAATTCAATAGCTCCGAAAAACGGCATGACACACCTAAAAATTTTAAATACAACAAATGACGATTGGTCATTGAATTAAATGGAATTAAATGGATTGAATTAAATGGTATTGAGTTGGAAACTGATTCTTTAGACAAATACGACATTTTAAATTATAATAGCAAAAAACATACACACTCACAAAAACGTTTAAGTAAGATCTTGGAAACATTAGGCATACAATGTAATGACACAAAAATTAAAGACGAATTACATATTATTTTCAAAAAATACCAAGACGTATTCCACCTGGATAACGAACCTCTAACAATTAATGATTTTTATAAACAACACATCACGACAACAGACAACATACCAGTATACATCAAAAACTACAGACTGCCACACATTCAAACCGACGTGATAAATGAACACAGACTTTAGAAAGTTAAACGACAAAATTGTCAATGACAAGTTCCCTTTAACGAGACTAGAAGATATTCTAGACAAATTAGGTAGAGCGAAATGGTTCTCAACACTCGATATGACCAGTTCATTTCATCAAATTGAACTAGAGAACGAATCACGTTCTTTGACAGCTTTTTCTACAACAAACGGACATTTTCAATTTAAACGACTACCTTTTGGACTAAAGATCTCTTCAAACAGTTTCCAACGAATGCTTACTATTGCACTCGCAGACTTGGAATCAAATGCTTTTCTTTACGTGGATGACATAATTATCCATGGATGTTATGCTACATCACCACAACCAAAACCTAATAAAAGTATTAGAAAGACTTCAATGACATAATTTAACATTAAATGCGGTCAAATGTTGTTTTTTGCGTCCTGAAGTAGTATATTTAGGACATCAAGTGAAGGAGTCAGAACCGACCCAGCTAAATACGATACTGTAAAAAATTAGCCAACTCCGAGAAACGCAGATGACGTTAGGCGATTCGTTGCATTCTGCAACTACTATAGAAAATTCATTCCAAACTTCGCAGATATTGCAAAGAGCCTAAATACACTCTTAAAAAAAGGCACAAAGTTTACGTGGTCGGAAGAACATCAAATAGCTTTCGACACATTGAAAGATAAATTAATAACACCACCTTTATTACAATACCCAGACTTCAGCAAACCTTTCATTCTAACAACTGATGCTTCAAATTATGCCTTAGGCGCTGTACATCGCAAGGCGAAATAGGTAAAGATTTACCAATATCTTATGCCAGCAAATCTTTGCAAAAGCATGACTTGAATCAAACAGTTATTGAGAAGGAACTTTTAGCTATTCATTGGGGAATAAACTTTTTCAAGCCATACCTTTACGGCAGAAAATTTACAGTTATAACTGACCACAGACCACCCCTTCTCCGAGTAACAATCTTGACGCGATGTAGGGGCTTAAGTTGTAATGACACAATGCTGCCGGTTGGAGTAGTTCCTCCCTGTAGGGCATAGCCCTACAGATCAGCAGAGCCAGCATCTTTTGTGAAGCGACAAACTAAAAGTTACTCCCCCCTAATCCAGGGTGTCATGCGCACCGTGCCCATTGGATGGTTTGCAGTCAGGGGGTATACCGACTGTATTGGAACGGAGCCTTCATGATAACAGGCCGCCTCATGAAGTAACTGTGGCCTTACCCTGGTATGCGGGCTCTGGCATGGTCGACCACCCTTTCCCAGCCATAACACATAGACTGCGACGCTTTTGTCCTCGGACACGAGCTACCGGTCAAACCCTAAATATGAGCACACACAAAACAAAACACAACAAACAAGAAGACTTGCGGGGAGTCACCGCAAGCAGAGCAGCAGACCTTATGGAACAGAGATTCCAAGGTGAAGGTCAAAGGCAAGGCACCAAACTTAGGAGAAATCCTCCTCCGCCAGCCAGAATTCAAGTCAGTAGGACTTCACGCAGCAATGATCAGGTGGAGCATAGAATCCATAATGACCACAGACACTGCAGCACACAGATTAGGAGGCACCCGTACGGCAAAGATCGAGTAGAGCATACCATCCACAACGATCTGAGGCCTAGTACCAGCCACCTAAGAAAAACTGCGAGCCCCAGGAGACCACATCCTGTCAAAATGCCCCCGGAAGAACACCGGGAAGATACGACGTCAGCTCCAAAAAGTATCCCAATTACGGAAACTGCGTCAACATCCAAGGATGCGGCACAGAAAAGGGAAACAGTAGAAGGGCAAAAACACAAGCCCTTCAACATTAGACGTCGCCGTGTCCACCTCCCTCAGCGCGGGGAGCCAGGAGGGCTAGACGACCCACTAAGAGTCGGCCTTAGTGGAGCAGGCGTAACATGGTATCTGCGCTTTCTGGAACAGGGCATGGCACCCGAAGTAGCTCATGAAAAAGTGGTAGAGCATCAGGGTAAAGCTGGCGAAGCACCGGTACCAGAGGCAACGAAGAGGAGCTACAGCGAGATAACGCCTCCTCAACGTCCAGAGAGCAAGAAGGTCAGAATAGCTCCTGGAAGCAACAGTAGGTCAGTGCCAGGGGCTAAGGTACCCGAGCCAGAACCACAGACAAAGAAAATAAGCTATGCAAGCATAACCAAGGGCATCCAAATAGCGGTTCTGCCCAAAGAATACCCCCGGCAAATGCTAAGTGCGGATGAGCTCTCGGAGCTAGAAGAAGCCATACTGAGCGAAGTAGTGTAGGGCTGGTCCACCAAGCTACAGTTTGAGAGAATTCACTTTCGTCCGGGCATGTTACTGGTCGACTGTTCGAATCCCTCAACAGCAGAATGGCTGCGAGCAGCAGCACCAAAGCTCGAGCACTGGAAAGGGCTAGAACTTATGGCTTGCCTAGGGGAGGAGGTCCCAAAAGGGCATACTGTTAGGATGTTCTTGCCAAGAAGTTCAAGTACGAAGATCAACAGATCGATGGGACTAATTGCCGCCCAGAACGATGGTCTCAATACAAAGTATTGGAAGATATTGAGCTCCAAGGATGAGGGAAGTGGGCACATGCAATAGATAGGGAGTCACTTGAGACTATCAAGTCAAGGGGCTCCACTATCAGCTTCCGCTTTGGAACCATTCCGGTGTTGGACACAAAATCGCCACCAACGACCAAACCGGTCAAAGCAGCAACATCCACAGCTGCAGCGCCCACAGCTGTAACGTCAACAGTGGTAACGTCCACATCTGCGACTCCCAATGAAGGGAAAGACGCAACGCCACCAATACAACAAACTGGTGAAGTTGTTACGGAGAAGTTCGCTTCCGTCTCGGTCATCACCGCAACACCTTCAATCGGAGATCAGGCAGAGGGTATGAACCTCGCTGCTCTCTCGATTGTTAATAAGAGCGAACCTCTAACAGAGGTACGAGGAACGCTGCCTGAAGAAGAACGGGGCAGCAGCCCGGTGCTATGATCAGCACAGTAACCAGCACGAGATGTGCCCAGGTAAACCTCCATCATGCAAAAGCTGCATCGGCAGTTATTGCTCGGAGGTTTACCACAGAACAACTGGGCTTCGTGCTGATCCAAGAACCCTGGTGCTACAGGGGAAAAGCCAGTGGCCTCTACTACAAAGAGGGTCAGGTAACTTGGGACCAGAGAACAATCAATCCCAGAGCATGTATTCTAATGCAGGAAAATATTAATTATATTTGTCTTTCAGAATTTATGACGCGGGACCTATCAGTTATCGAGACTCACATCGAAACTGATGGCAAGCACCGCGCCATAGTGATCGCATCCGCTTACTTTCCTGCGGACTATCTCAACATTCCCCCAGCGGAGATAAAAAGACTTGTGGAGCATTGCAGAAAAGAGCAACTTCCACTACTCATCGGCTGTGACGCCAACGCGCACCACACAATTTGGGGAAGCACCGACGTCAACACCAAAGGTGAGTACCTTTTAGAATTTCTTTTAAGTAGTAATCTAGACTTTTTCAATGTGGGGGTAACACCTACCTTTGTGACTAGGGCTAGAGAAGAGGTCTTAGATATCACCATAGGAAGTCCAGATGTTGGGGATATGATTAGGGAATGGAGGGTATCAATGAAACCTTCAATGTTTGACCATAGAATAATAGAGTTTAGATTTGGGGCGAAATGTCAAGAGATAGAACCCAAAAGAAACCCAAGAAATACCAGTTGGGACACATACACCAACACCCTGAAATAAAACCTACAGAACGTAAAAGCTAGGAGTAGAATTAGTAACATCCTAGAACTTGAATGGTATGTAGAGCAATTAAACAATGCAGTATATAATGCCTACGAATCTAGCTGTCCAACAGGGCACAAGGCAAGAACAAAACATACTCCTTGGTGGAGCGCTGAGCTGACCAGACTCCGGAAGAAGGTGCGATGCAGCTTTAATGCCGCAAAGCCCAACGCAGAATGGCACAACTACACGAAGACTCTGACGGAGTATAATAAAGAAATCAGGAAAGCCAAGAGACAGAGCTTTAGAACTTTCTGTGAAGACATTTCTTCCACGCCAGCAGCAGCCAGGATACACAAAGCAATGGCTAAAGGCAGAGTGGAGACAAGAATGTCACTTTTATTGCCGCACGGAAGCTATACGATAAGAGAAGATCAACGAGCCAGTCACCTTCTAGAAACTCATTTCCCGGGCAGCACGCCAGTAACTGAGTATGAGACGGTAGACAGGCAGATTACTCCAAATCAAGAAGAATGGAAACTCGCAACGAGCATTTGTACTACGGCTCGTTTAGATTGGGCACTCAGAACCTTTCAACCATTCAAATCAGCAGGTGTAGATGGCATCTTTCCTGCACTTCTACAAAAGGGTGCAGAAACTATATTGCCCCACCTAGTCAAAATAACTAGAAGCAGCCTTGCGCTGGGCTATATCCCAAGGAAATGGAGAAGGGCCATAGTCACCTTCATACCAAAAGTAGGGAAAACAGACTACACGCTACCAAAGTCGTTTAGACCCATTAGCCTTACCTCATTTGTACTTAAAACAATGGAAAAGGTAACAGATAACTATATAAGAACTTAGATTCTGGAGAAGGCGCCAATGCACCCATGCCAAAATGCGTATAGGACAGGTAGGTCTACAGAATCTGCCCTATACCAGCTGGCTAGTAACATCCAGTCAGCTCTCAAAAACAAAGAAATCGTACTATGTGCCTTTTTAGACATAGAAAGAGCCTTTGATAATACTTCTCACGAGGCTGTGAAGAAGTCTTTACATAAAAAAGGAGTTAATGATATGCTCAGCAGATGGATATGCCAAATGCTTAGTACTAGAACTGCAGAAACAAAAGTGGGTATCATCACTATAAGAATCAAAACAACAAAAGGCTGCCCACAAGGCGGAGTCCTTTCTCCACTGCTGTGGAGTCTTGTTGTGGACGAATTGTTAACGATGCTAACAGAGAATGGCATAAAATGTCAGGGTTACGCAGACGACATCACCTTAATAGCGAGAGGGAAGTTCGAGGATACACTCTGTAACCTGATACAGAGAGGACTGTCAGTAGCAAAGGAGTGGTGCAACACAGTGGGATTAAGTATCAACCCAGCGAAAACCACCATAGTACCTTTTACTAACAAAAGAAGCTTGCCAAACCTCCGAACAATGAGAATGGATGGCACTAAAATTCCCTTCAAAGAAGAAGTAAAGTATCTGGGACTTACACTAGATTCAAAGCTTCTCTGGAGAAGACATGCAGAGGTAACTATAAACAAAGCAACGCGCGCACTCATGGTATGTAGGAGCCTGGCGGGGAAAAGCTGGGGTTGTAACCCAACAATTCTCTACTGGATGTATACCATGATGGTGAGACCCATCCTCACCTATGGTGCAATAGAATGGGCTGAGAGAACCAAGCTAACCACAATGAGGAATATGCTAACAAAGGTGCAGAGACTGGCCTGTGTATGCATCACAGGGGCCATGAGGACATGCCCTACAGCAGCACTAGAAGTAATTCTGGACCTAACACCCTTACACCTTGTCATAGAGGGAGTAGCCAAGCGAACTCTGTTGTGCATTGCAAAAGAGGGGACAGGTTTAGGTAAAACTATCAGCAGTAGAGAGAAGGAGGATATTGCAAAGCACACTTCCTACATCGATCTACCAAGAGACGATACAGTATAAGGCTATAACTTCGAAAAACACTTCGGAATTAAGCTTAGTACCAAGATAGAGTGGGACAGCGAGATGATATCGCAAGTCAAGAAACCACACAGTATAGCATGGTATACAGATGGGTCCAAGACATTGGAAGGTATAGGCAGGGGTGTACGGGCCAAGAACCAAGCACTTTGAACCTATGGGGACAACACCCATTATCTTCCAAGCAGAAATCCTAGCAATGCAGCTGTGTGCACAATTCAATCTGGACCGCAAATACAAAGGTCAGGATATAGTTGTGATGTCAGAAAACCACGCAGCAATCAAAGCATTAGTTTCCTGTGAGATATCATCGAGAATAACATTGGAATGTCTAACAAAACTCAACGAACTAGGCAAGAATAACACTGTTACTATACTTTGGGTCCCAGGACACAAAGGAATACAGGGTAACGAAGAAGCCGATGGTCTAGCGCGACAGGGCGCAGCCACAAAATTTATAGGACCAGAACCATTCTGCGGATTGGGCACACATTCTATAAAAGAATAACTGAGAAGAGAGGAGAGGCATAAACGTTCAAACCTTTGGAAAAGCCTCCCAAAGCTAAGACAATCCAAATTGCTCCTCAGAGATTTTAACACTCGAAGAGTAAAATTGTGCATAAGCTTAGGCAAACCGAATTTCAGGATTCTAACGGGGTTCCTTACAGGACACTGTAAACTCAAATACCACCTGATGAAATTGGGCATAGAGACCGATAGTAACTGCCGTTTCTGTGAAGAAGCAGAGGAGACTCCAATACACCTACTCACAAACTGCGACGCCGTGGCTCGCAGACGTAAACTAGCACTGGGGATTTATGAGCTGAGTCTAGAGCAGACTTCATCCCTTGAACCTAAGAATATTCTCAAATTCATTAGAGAAATAGGGCTGGATGAAATTCTGTAATCCGCGAACCCAGCGGAGCTTTGAGAAGGAGGTACCATAGATCTGATTTAGGTCGCAGTACGCATCTCCACCACACAACATTAACATTAACCACAGACCACTAATCTCGTTATTCACTCACAAAAACCCTTCCTCAAAAATGACTAGGATTCGACTAGAGCTTTGTTACTATGACTATGACATAATATACAAAAAAGGTAGCATGAACACTAACGCAGACGCACTCTCAAGAATCCAACTGGACTCTAAAACTTTAAAAGAAATGATATCACAAGAAAACGATGAAAAAATAAAAAGAACGTTAATTATTACAAGAGGCATGGCAAATAAAGAAGCCATTAAAAATAATGAGGCAAATGATAATAGCAATGAAAAAAATCTTTGTAGATGGTGACAATACCCAGAAGTCTGATCAACTTCTGATATGGGATTGTACATCCATTAGTGACGTCAAGAATATGAAGAACTTAAAGTTTTATATGGCCAATAATAATGAAAGTAAAGTACATATTGAAAGTAATATAGTGCACGTAGCGATTAGCGATAATCCATCGAAACCAGTTTCGTTTTCGGAGAAGCTAAGATCTAAACATAATAATTTAAAAATGCATGCGGGATACAGCGATAATTTAACGAATCTAGATTCGACTTTGAAGAAACTGATATCTAAAATGAAAAATGAGAATATTGAAGAACTAGCGCTAGCCAACAATGATAAAATATTCAAATTGTATACAAATAAAGAATTTAAAGAAGCTTATATAAAGATACAACAAAATATTCAAAAAGGAAAAAATCCTCAAAGTCCTCAATAAAAAATACTAATTTATGACCCACCAAAACGGGTACAAGATGACCTTACGAAATTCAAATTAATCGATTACCATAACACAGGCCACCTAGGTGTCAGAAAAACACTAATGAAACTAAAACAAAGATATGTTTGGAAAAACATGGGCAAGATGGTAAAGAATTTTGTGTCACGCTGTGATATATGTGCAAAAAGTAAACAAACACTTCACACAAAAGAACCACTCACGCTAACAGACACCCCTAGCAATAGTTTTCAGACATTGTCAATTGACACTGTAGGACCGTTACGAATTTCAAACGAGTACCGCTACATACTGACAATACAATGCAAATTTGTAATTGCACACCCAATGTCGACAAAATATGCAGACACTGTTGCAAGAACATTGGTTGAGCAAGTAATTCTAAAATATGGCCACTTTCAAGTGTTGAAATCAGACAACGGCACTGAATTCAAAAATGAACTAATGCGCAAAATATGCAAGCTTTTGAAGATCGAACAAATATTTTCGACACCATACCATCACCAGACAATAGGCTCTCTCAAGGTTTTATGATTTCGAAAGTTACCTGAGCGAGATGCGTACTAGGTTGAATTTTGCTCTAAATAAGGCAAAAGAAATGCTCATACGAGCAAAACAAAAGCGTACTAATAAAAATTTGGACTACACAAATACACTAAGAGCAGAAATAGGAGATTTAGTTTTACTTAAAATAGAAAATAGAAATAAACAACAATAACCGTATAAGGGCCCATTTATTATATTAGATAGATTAGGAGTGAATACTGTAATAGATTATAATGGAGTCCATAAGAAAGTACACAATAACCAACTAAAAACATATAAGGCAATAATTTAATACTTTAGCAAGATATTTAGTCAAATACATTGAAACCAAAAAGTATTATATTACACTATATCATATATATTTTAATCATATTATAATACTATTTTATTACATATATATCGATAATAGATGACACGTTTAAGAAAAATTATTGGAACCCCTAATTTTTCTCTTAAGGATGAGGGTGTAGTGTGCTCTCATTATACACACTGCCGACCCTAAGTTTCGTTGTCACAAACAGCAAAGTATTGAGTGACTAATATGTAAGCACTGCATTATCGGCATGTGCTGCACTCAGTGCATGCGAATATTTTCATTACTCACTCAATATTGTTGACCGTTCCAAATTATCATTCGTCAAACCAAAAATATGTAATTTGAATCCTTTCGATGATTCAAATTCAATATGCGAGAACGAAACGCAACATAGGTTATAAGTATATTAACTAACTAGAGAAGTATGACCATAGATTAAGATTATTAAGTAAGTTTTTTAAAAATGTTATAAAAGAGCCGAGATGGCCAACAATAAAACAAACTTTAATTAACTACATAAGCTGGCAGATCTCTGCCTTGTTTAGCTTATTTTAAACGTCTCTGTTTGCCTTGGACATAGTTCAAGTCGGCAAACACTGCAGCCTATAGCAAAGGCAAACTCTGCCGCTATAACATGCTGGAGCTGCGGGGAGATGATGGTGTGGATATTGTTGGCGATGGTTTGCGTTGTGTTGTGCTTTTTTTTAGTTTTTTTTTATTTTCAATTCTCTTATTTTTCTTGGTGTTTTATAATAACACATTTTTTTTTTGTTTTTCAATCTTTACCTGTATGTTTATTTTAGTTTTAATATCTTTTAGTTTTTCACTTTTCCAAATCATTGATTTTTTTCAATTTATTTTTCTAAATATTTCTATATATTTTTTCGTCACGATTTTTGTTTTCTATTTTTCACTTTTCCAAAATTTGGTTTATTTTTAAGATGTCTTTAATTTTGAGTTGTATATATCTCTCTGTTTCACTATTTTGTTCCTTTTTAATTTTCAGTTTATTTATTTTCTCTTTTCACTTTCCCTTAATTTGTTTAGTTTCAATTTTCACTTAATTGGTTTCTATTTTGACTTTTTTTTTTTGGATTTGCCCGGATGTATGAAATCTTCCAAAGAAACGTATACCCGTCATATACGCATGCACGATTTACATTCTAAAATCTGCCCGAATCAGCCGGGACAGACAGAATGCACCTACGTACTAAAACATACCCCCTATTGGCAATTAGGATTTTTCACTAAGCACATTAATTGGCTTTTCAGCAGAATTTGCAAATTGAATATATATAAAAAGCGTATTTAAGTATACTTGATTCTATATAAATAAGCAACATCGAATAAAATAATAGTAATTATCAATTTAAGGTACCCAAAAAACAATCATGATTTCAAAAACAATCCAAAACACTTAACTCATTTTAACTGGTTTGCGGCCATTGTCCAACTTAACTTTGCATATCTTTTTTTTTCTCTATTTCTCTCCTTCATTTTAACTATCTTTTTCTATTATTTATTTTTTAGTTTTGTATTCTCTTGTTTTTTCTTTTTTGTCACTTCCTTAATTTTGTTTGTGGTTTTTTTTAATTTTAAATTTTCACTATTTTTTCTACACTCCTTTTCTCTCAATGTATATTTTCCCCTTATTTTTCCTTTTCTTTTAGGGTATTATTTATCTTTACCTTCACTTATTTTCTATGTTTTTCGTTCTTACGTTACTATCGTTTCAGTTTGCACACTTTTTCAAATTTCTGATTTCTTTTCAGTTTATTTTTCTCTTTTGTAATTTTTCAGTTTTTGCTATTTTCTAAATTATTTTCTTAAGCTTGTGTTGCTTGAATTTTTTTCAGTTTTTTCACTTCTGTTGTTTTTATCGTATCTTTATTTTAGTATCTTAACTCTATTAAGTTTCACTACTTTGCACTATCTTTCTGTCTTTTATGGCTTTTCCTTTTTTTTCGTTTTTAAATTTTTAGTTTTTCGATTTTTCTGTTTTCATTTTCTTTTTTTTCTACATTTTCAATTTTCTTATTTTTTCTTTTCAATTTTCTATAGTTTTAGTTATATCAAATTGTTGTTGCTTGTGGCGATGCCGGCGCTGCGCTGGTAGTGTTGGTGCTGCGCCCAGCGAAACATTATTTGCTGCTGTTTAAGGCGAAAACGCTGCTGCTGGCTTTTTATTTTCCAGAAGTTGCTGCACTATTGTTTGCTGGGTTGTCGGGTGCTTAATCTGCGCGACCTGTGTTGACAAACAAATACAAATTACCATTCCCAAGACACACAAAGTAGCGAAAAGTGATACTTACAACACGTAAGTGACTTGTTGAGTTCCATAACCGCAGCCATTGTCGTCGTCGTGATTGCTGCTGCTGCTGGCGAAGAAACTGCGGTTGATTTTGTTGCTTTACGCCGACAACTGTTAATGCAGTTCAGCAATGTCTGGTTGTACCCTCGCTACCACTGTTGCACTTGCTAAAGGTGACTACTGAGGTTGTTGGTGTACTACTGGTTTATATTTATAAGCCGGCTATGCTTATTTGAAGCCGACACTCAGGCCTGGACTCACAACCAATATCTAAGCTGCACTTGAGTAAAGCTCGAAAAATGCGTTTCATTAGTTATACCAAAGTTCCACTTAAGCGGGTTAAATTGTTTTAAGAAATTATTCTCCAGGTAATTTTTAATGTTTTACTCATTGACATGAAGTCGATAAAGTTAATGAGAAAAAAGTTTTTCTAACAAAAACTGCATCAACATGTACTTGACCTTGAACCTTCAGTTTCTCGAAAACGGGCCGAAGGATTAAAAAACAGTAAGCGCCATTAAATTCAGCGTCCTTGAATTATGCTGAAATGATATGTCCCTAGCTTGTTTGCAAAATAAAGTGAGCAATGATCCACATTGTTATTGATTATAATCAGAAAATTTTATTCAATCTTCTTCAAAGTACTGTAAATATATCTTAAGGTTTAGAGTATCTATATAATTTAATTTTTCCAAAAGAAATTAATGAAAATTGCATATTTTACCTTTAATGATTGCCGTTTTTTCTACTGAAAATAATTAACTAACGAAAGCAAGGCCTAAATTTAATTATTTTTGTTACTTGCAAAAAATGTTGTTAGTATTCGGCTTCGGCCAAAAATCCACATTCGGTTGGATGGTAGTGTGGATGTATTGGTAGCCGATCTGTTAACAGGCATCTCAAAGTCGTCAAATCGAGCTGGTGGCAGGCCTTTATTTGTGCGTTGGCTAAACCTAGTTGACATTTAATAAATTTTTGGGCAAACAATTTTTGGCTGTAAGTTCATATAAATTAACGGGTCAACAAGGAATAATATTTTGCTTTTTGGAACATCCAGAAATGGTTGAATAAACGCTTTAAATAAATTCGTTACAAGGTTTGTAATTTTAATGCATTTTGTTTATTCTCTAGTAAATTAAATAATGATATGGTTAACAAATATAATTATTTTAGAAAAATTAAATAACCAATAAAAATAAATTGCCAAAAACCTTACTTGTTTGTATGACTGCTGGAATATAAATCTTAGCGGAGTCTGCCAATACAATAACATACAACAATGATAATTATACAAATTACAATAGATTAATCCAACCACTTTTAAATACATAAATTGTTTTGCTGCATACGTCTCGCTCATACTTTCACTGACACCCCATCGGTGCAATTATTAACACCCATCGTGAGCAATTTAGAAAAAATTGTAACATACGTAGGTTTGATAACGCCCCTTCTGCCTTTTTTAAAAAAAACGTTACTTTTGTTATTGTATTACTTTTTGCCATCGGAGTTTTTGGCCTGTTTAATTTTTAAAATTTCTTGTTACTTTGATATCAAAAACATTCACATATCTTCAAAATTGTAGAAATTTTTAGTACAACGACTTTTCCATAAAACATTGATACCAAAGAATAAGAAAAAACGACATGAAAAACAAAGTCTTGACTTTCGATGCAAATATATCCGCTGTTTGTAAATATATATCATTACAACTATTTTTCTTGAACAAGGTTTTCTTTCTAAATAAAATATTGACAATATAAACACAATTAATTTTTATTTTGTGAAGCACTTCGCTTAAGTCTACAAAATTAAATTTTCGCTCAGAGATACATTGTTTATTATTTATAAGTTATTGCTGTTTTAGCTACTGCATCGCTAACATAAAGACTGCTGAGTTCGGATATTTTACTGTGTGAATTTCTTAATTCAAACATTCACACATAGTAGCATGATATGTCATTTCTCCGCACATAAAAGAATTCGCGACTTCGCGGATTTATTGTAATATTTAAGAAACATTTTTGTAGCTAAGACAGTAACATTTTTTTTTTGGTTATTTAAGGTATTAATTTCATTATTTTCAGATTTAACATTTTTCTCATTTCAATTATTATTATAAGTTTATTGAATTAACATAAACATAAACATATACACATAGTTCGTACTATTATATTTGTTTAATTTCTTTTACATATGGATTACAGATACAGGATTTTCTATATCCTTTATATTAATATTTTAGTTTCCTATCACAATTTTACAGTTATCAAATGTTATTATATTGTTTCCTTTAAAATTTAATATGTTAACAATTGCGTTTTACATAAGTTTCGATTTTATTTTTTGTGATAATATTATGTGAACCCTTATTTTCCGGTTTAGCCTAATATTTGGTGAAAAATATTGAATGATGGATTGGTTAGTTTTCTTGTTTTCACATTTGGTTTTTAAGATGTTTAGTAAATTTTAAACACATTTATTTTCTTCGAAAACTAGTTTTTTATTTCGAATTTTATATAATTTTTTGTTCATTAAAAAAAATACTTGATATGGATCTAATTTCAATTCAATATTGGGAAAATTCTAATTATTGGAAAAGTGTTGATTTCTTGGGGTATGGACATCCGAGAACTACAAGAGTGGCTTCACTAATACATATAAGCACTCGTTAAAATGAGAGTAGCAAGCGGAAATTGTATTCTCTATCAACGAATAAACAAAATGCGTACTAGAAAAAAACTTCGCTCAGCTTGATATTCGCCACTGCAGAGCTAAAGAGACTCGTTGTAACGAATAGACAAAGCTGAAAACAATCAGCCTCTCAAAGTTCCTCACTCGCCCTATTAACAGAAAGTTGATAAACTATTCGCATGACTCTCAATGCTTGAGCGGATTACAGCGAGTCATTTACGCAGTTTGCTATTTCGCTGATTGCAACTACGCTGATGTTTATCGTGCACAAGAAATAAAAAGAAAATGAAGAAAGAGACTGTTATTGTTAAATTTTAACAGTTGTTAATTATTAAAGTAATATTTTACAGCAAGTTAATTGTTTTGTAACTAACTTTAAATTCACAAAGATATTGGCCTGTATTATCAACAAAATAAAAGTCAACTCTAAATTTAGTACAAGCAATTTTGACTGTTTTTCATTATACTTTGCCAAATAGCTTGCAATAAATTTGGAGTTGACTTTATTGTTTATGATAAAGGGCCATTATGCACTTTTATAAAAATTAAAATTGAATATATATATTAGACCGGATCGAAATTTTAATTCCGTCGTTTGGGGTCTCAAAAGTTAGAGAAACTCATAAAATCAATTTCTGCATACTTTTTTTTCAAATCGGAGAAAATTTATCGGAGCGTTTTTGATTCTCTTGAAGGTAATTTTTGTTAAAAAACATGTGTTTTGCTTGTAACTTTTTATTTGTCAAAAAACACACCCAAAAATATTAATTCCTTACTTATACCAACAGTTAGGCATAAATAAAATGTTTAAATAATGTTTTATTATAACTCCTATTGACCTCCAAACATATAATTTTTGCAATTTTAAAAAAGACATTTTGTTAAAACCTCTGTAAAAGACACATTTTTAATTGGATCTACGTAAAATTGATTTTGTTTGAAAAAATTAAATTATACTTTTTTTTTATATCGGTTAAAACAAATTTGTGTGTGAAAAAGTACAAAACGTCAGTAATCGACTTTAGAAATCTGCTAAAAAGATGAATTTCTTACAGGTATAAAAATTTTTAAAAATTAGATATTATCTCTTACTAGCTGAAACCCGGAACGTTGCTGCTACGCCCCCTTGTCCAACGCTCATAAAATGATAACTCTTATTGATATATAAAAATCGATTTTTTAAGGTTTTAGAAACACATTTTGTTAAAACTGCTGGAAAAAAGTTTTTTTTATTATTATAATAAATTACTTTTCACGAGATTTTAAAGTAGCAAAAATATGACCTAACCGATTCTAATGTATAACCTGCTTGCAGGATTGGCTAACAGCTTTTACGTAGCGTTCAGTATTCTGCGAGTGGCAAGGAAAATCTGCAAACAAATTTTATGCTGAAGTTTTTTGAAACACATTTTGTTAAAACCTCTGCAAAAGACACATTTTCCATTGGATTTACTTAAAATTGATCTTGTTGGAAAGGAATTAACTTCTACTTTTTTTCAGTACATTAGTTAAATCAATTCTGTGTGCGAAAAATGCCAAAACGTCAAAAAACTTTCATGTAATAACTCTCCTAAGTTCGGAACATAAACATTTCATTCCAATTGTACTCGACAACATACCACCGAATATAGAATTGTGGGAGCTTCGTGCCGATCAGAAGTATCTCTATTAAGTGGCTATGGCAATCTCAAATGGCACTTGTGACCACCGCTTAGCAGAATTAAAAACTGGCCCTGTAAACCAAGCCAGATGGAACACATTAGCGTCACGTGTTCTACGAGTTTACGTCACCAAACCAATGCCTTCTAAAAATTTACGCGATCTTGCTCTTTTCATTATGAAAGTGTACGTGCCTTTATGGTTCTGGGTCAAGAATAAGTCGCTAGCTATTGCTGGAAGAGCATTTATACAAATACATACAGCTAATGCGTTCTTTGCCAAAGGACATACAAAATTTTATTCAACCATGCGTCAAACGCAACGCTTATTTCTGCCATCCAGAAAATATCATAATGTCAATGATAACAGATGCCAATAAGAGCATTCGCGTGGCTGGCTATGCAAACATTATCGCAGCTCAACAAACGCAGTCAATGAATATTTTTACAAGATATAAAATTCACTTGTGATTCATATACGACAATGATTGATTGGGGTAAGGTTAGGATAACCACCTTGCACTCAATTTAATCCGGAAGAAGATCTTCATATCTATGCTATTATATTTCTAGGTAAAGAATGACCATCATATAAAGTTATGAAAAACTTCATCATAAAATTTGTTTGCAGATTTTCCTTGCCACTCGCAGAATTCTTCGCTACATAAAAGCTGTTAGCCAATCCTGCAAGCAGGTTATCCATAAAAATCGGTTAGGTCATATTTTTGCCGCTTTAAAATCTCGTGAAAAGTACACAAACTTGGAATCACTTCAAAATTTATTATAATAATAAATAAGACTTTTTTCCAGCAGTTTTAACAAAATGTGTTTCTAAAACCATAAAAAAATCGATTTTTATAGATCAATAAGAGTTATCATGTTATGAGCGTTGGATAAGGGGGCGTAGCAGCAACGTTCCGGGTTTCAGCTAGTAAGAGATAATTTCTAATTTTTAAAATTTTTTATACCTGTAAGAAATTTATCTTTTTAGCAGATTTCTTAAGTCGATTACTGACGTTTTGTCATTTTTCACACACAGATTTGTTTTAACCGATATAATAAGAAATAATTTAATTCCTTTCCAACAAGATCAATTTTACGTAAAATTATATGTTTGGAAGTCAATAGGAGTTATAATAAAACGTAATTTAAAAATTTTTTTATGCCTAGCTGTTGGTATAAGTAAGGAATTAATATTTTTAGCAGATTTGGGTATGTGTTTTTTGACAAATAAAAAGTTACAAGCAAAACACATGTTTTTTAACAAAAAGGACCTTCAGGAGAATCAAAAACGCTCCGATAAATTTTCTTCGATCTGAAGAAAAAGTATGCAGAAATTGATTTTATGAGTTCCTGTAACTTTTGAGACCCCGAACGGCTGATTATTTTTTTCTCCATACAAAAGCGATCCGGTCTAATAAATATGTTTTATAGTATTTGTTGACTTATATCACGAGTTTACACTTAAAGGGCTCATTTAATTAGATTTCGCCGAGGATGGTAGCCTCACCATGTAGAAAAAAGTTGGCAAAAATATATTTGAATGCCCCATTATTGGAGACTACAAAAAACCTTTTTTCTGTTACCGTTAGCTTGTGATGCCACTCGAAACCCTTCGAGGCCACACCATGTTTTTGGTGTATACAGTTTCCCTTATATCTTCACGAAGGAAGTTTTGACTTTATGTAAAAACAGTTTTACAGAAAATTAACTGTACTTTTAAGTATAAAAAATAAAATTATACTTAATTATGTATAAGGTATGAGCTCCTCTGTTTTTAGAAGTTAGAGTTTTTCAAATTTAAATAATTTTCTTTATTTTTATTTAAATACTCTTTGAATAAATTACGTAAAAAATGCATAAAAACAATTACTGGTTTGTTGATATCATGCTTTTAAAATATGAATTGACGTGTAATGTGACGTAAAATGTGTAAACTATCGGACCCTGTATCTCCGCAAATCTAAACTTTCTACATTTTAAAAATCTTAATTTTTCATTTTTTTAGTATCACTAATTTTTAATACACAAAATTTATTTTGAAAGTATATTTAGCCTTGTTTTTGAAAAAGTGCGTTGTTAAAAATGTATTAAAAACAAATTTAATACAAAAATACTAACAGAATTGTATGTCTATTAGATAAGTATTTCTGACAATTTTATTTTTGATTCATGCACAGAGGGGTTTAAATGAAGAATTATATTAAGAGGATCAAGAATAAAATTTTTAGTTCAATATCTCTTGTCTCGAGTGCGCTCAAAGCAGAAAACCTTTTCCACTGTATCTATTTATATTATGATACAAAATGTACGATATTAAAGAACTAAATTATTGCAAACGCTGATAATAGCATTTGATTAAGCGATAACTTTTGTGTTGGAATCGGTATGTCTAGTTATTTTTTACAGAAATATAATACTTTAAAAAATAAATTCAAAATATTCTATAAAAAGATACAGTAAAAATGGGTTTTTTTTATTGAGCGCACTCAATTTAAAAGATATTAAACTAAAAATGTCATACTTCTGATCCTCTTGATATGCTTTTTCATATTTACATCTAGTGCACGAATCAAAGATAAAATTTGAAGAAAACTTTTTTGTATGCTTTTTGTATTTAATTCGTTGTAGTGTACTTACATGCGTACACACATTCAAGACAAACAATCACCAAAAAGATCTTCACTTTAATTGTCTAACATATGACAACAATAAACAAATCAACAAAATTTTGACAAAATTTCCAAATTTAACCAAATAAAAAAAAACTCAAAGTAAACACAACTCATTGTAGCTCGAATTCTCATGAAGTGCATTTAGCACCCCTTTACGCTTGTGCCGCTAGATACCGCACTAGCTGAAATGCGACAGCGACAGCGGAACTCGTGTTACAAGTGCATTGCACAGAAAAACACAAAGCAACAACAACAAGCGATAAGTTGAATAAGTGCCGATGACACTTTAAAGTCAAGGCCAAGAATTTGAACAAACCAATAAATGATGTTTAAAATATTAATTAGTGGGGAAAATTTGGAAAGGTTAATAAACTAAAAGTGATTGGTCAAATATTGATTTTTCAAAGAAAATCTAAAAATCATTGGAATTAAAGGAGGAGTCTTGGAAATAGTAGTAAAATTAGTTTAAGAATAATACTGGTAAAAATTGTATATAAATTTAAATATTTTTAAATAAACAGAGAGATTTTGGTGGACAGGCGAGAAGCACACCTAAGAAAAATTTATATCTTTTTTTGTTCAAAAACTAAGCCTTTGTGGCTTGAATTAAAATTAGCCTTTGAGGTTTAGGAAAACTTAACAAAGCCTTTGTGGCTTGATTTGAAATTAGCCTTTGCGGCTTAATAGAAATAGCCTTTATGGCTTACATGACCAAAAGCCTTGCGGCTGATCAAAAAGGCGTGTGCGCCTCTAATACACTACCTGACACACAACATACAAAGAACTTCCAACACCACATGGCGTTCCTGCCTCAACGACCTTAGAATCTTCATATCCTGCATCAACAATATAGAATTTTCCGATCCCGCCAACTTTCTTGGATTTTTTTGACGCAGAAAAGAAATAGACCACAGAATACCGAGTCAATTTTTAAAATGTAACATGAGTGCTTGCAAACTGTTAACTACGACAGACGTGCTGAGCATGCAACGAGTGCCACAAGCATTGAAAAAGCACACAAAAGCGAAACTGAAGAAGTATTTACGAGTTCGTTTAAAGTTTAAACACTTCAACATGACCAGAATCATAAAAAAATGTATAGTTAAATTTTTGCTTTGAAACTATTTTATAAGTTATTATTTTGTAAATCAATGAAAAATTTAAATTTGTATGCATTGGGGTTGGAATTAATTTTAAAGGTTTTTTTCGGTTTTTGAGTATTTATTTAGAAACAACGGTACAATGTATATTATTCAAAGTATTGTCCATCGTTAGCTACAACATTTTCCCATCCTTCTGGCAGCATATGGATTCCGCGCCGGAAGAACGATTCGTCTTTTGAGGCAATCCACGAATCGACCCATTTTTTGGTATCCTCGTAAGAAGTGAAGCGCTGCTCAGCCAAGCCATGCGTCATCGATCTGAATAGGTGGTTGTCGGAAGGGGCTATGTCTGGGCTATAAGGCGGGTGGGGTAGCACATCCCAATTCAGCGCCTCCAACGTTTCCTTGACGGTTCTTGCAACATGTGGCCGTGCGTTGTCATGTTGAAAAACCACTTTGTCGTGTCTTTTGGCATATTCCGGCCGTTTAACCTTTAATGCTCGGCTCAATTGCATCAATTGTTGTTAGTAGCGTTCCCCAGTGATGGTTTCGTTAGGTTTTAGCAGCTCATAGTACACGACACCCTTCTGATCCCACCAAATACACAGCATAAGCTTGGCGCCATGAATATTCGGCTTGGCCCTCGATGTTGATGCATGGCCGGGTGGTCTCCACGATTTTTTTCGCTTAGGATTATCGTAATGGATCCACTTTTCATCGCCAGTGACAATACGATGCAAAAAACTCTTCCTTTTATGCCGTTGAAGCAGTTGTTCGCACATGCAAAATCGCCGTTCAACGTCTCTCGGCTTCAACTGGTACGGCACCCAATTTCCTTGCTTTTGAATCATTCCCATGGCCTTCAAGCGTTTGCCAACCGTTGATAAGTCGACTTCCAATGATTCTGACAATTCTTGAAGGGTTTGACACGGGCCTTCATCGAGCAAAGTCTCCAATTCCTCATCTTCAAACTTTTTCGGCTGGCCCGGACGCTCTTTGTCTCCCGTATCAAAATCACTCTTTTAAACCGACGGAACCAGTACTCACAAGTAGAAATCGATGGAGCATAGTCCCCGTAAGCCTCAGTAAGCGTGCGTTGTGCTTCAACCGCTTTTTTCTTCAAATTTAAGCACAAAAGTAAACCTTCCCGCAAATTGCGTTTTGTTGGAACGAAAGTCGACATATTCACAGAGAAAAAATATATGTTGTTTACACTTCAGTGGAATGACACATACTGAAAAATGAAGCTTAGACAATGTGCTTTGAAATAAATATAGTCACAGGTGTGCCCGATGCGATCTATTGATAGTTACGCCATCTCTTAGAAAACCTTTAAAACTAATTCCAACCCCCATAATTGAAAACAAAAAAATTAGAAATTATAGTCAACACTTATTTATATTATATATTTACACATATTAATCTAATATATTTTAATCAATTAATGGAAGAACTAAAATAAATTTTTATGAAGTATAAAAAATAAAACAGAATATAAAAAAATTTATCAAAAAGAAAGCATTTGAATTGAACTATCAAAAAAGTTACTAAACGAAACGAAAAATCTTTTGTTAAATCACACGCTAACAATCCGACAAATTTAACGAATACAGAACCCAAAATGGCAGAGTTTAACTTAGAGACAATTACGAAGATAATTCCCATTTTCTCAGGGAATTATAAAAAACTAGAAGGATTTCTAAAGCTAATCGACTTGTTATACAACACTTGCTCATCCGATGATAAAAAGAAACTAATAGAATTATCGTGAGCATAAAACTAAGCACAAACGTGAAAACCACTCTAGGATACACGGCTAACATTGACACCTTTCCCAAACTACAAACACTATTACAAAATACATACAAAAGCAATCTAACCACAGCTCAGATACACACACAACTAGCCACATTGACACAAAGAAACAATTCAGTAACACAGTTCAAAGACAAACTAATAAACCTCATCACTGAACTAAACAATATACATATATCAGAAATAACAGGCGATGACTCACAAAGAAACGTCATCATTAAAATGAACGAAAGCTACGCCTTAACAATTTTTAAAAATGGACTGAATGATGACTTAAAGAACACAATTTTTGCAACTCAACCAAAAACATTAATTGACGCAACAAATCTAGCTTCAGAACTAGAAAAGAATGTAAGCACAAATAATAAATTAATGTATTTTAGAATGAATAACAGACAATACAATAACAATTTTAACAATTCATACAGGGGACAACGACCCAATATATCAAATAACTCTAACAACAGACAACAGACAACAGCATAATCAAATTATCGATATCATACAGATATTTCGATCTGTAAACTCGTAAATATAACGCAAGACACAATCATTAATGTAGACAATAAATGTAAACTAACAGGAATAACAAAAGAAGAAACTTTAATACTAGGATATGTACAATACACAGACGGAATCATGGGACGAGACTTTTTAACTAAATATATGTGTAAAATTGACTATGAAACACAAACACTAACGATAATACTACGCAACACTGACGTAGTAACACCTTTGTACATCAACAAAAATGCATTTAATGTAATTCGAATACCACCTAGAACAGAAATTATAACTCCAATAAACTTAAATTTAAATCAGGATAGTGTAATATTAAATTAAGAAATTCAGACAGGGGTATTCATAGCAAACTCTATAGTTCCATCAAAAGGCATATGCCATTTAAAAATACTAAACACAACAGAAACAGAAATAGTAATAAACAAACTAAAACCAAAGTTGATACCATTATCAGAAGAAGACCATTATAAAAGAAGAACAATTAACAATAAACAATTTCTATACACAAAAGTTATCAACAATAGATGATACACCAACATATATAAAAAAATTATAGATTATCATACACTCAAAACAAAGAAATTCATGAATAGGCTGTAGAACTAATAAATAATGATATAATTGAATCATCCACAAGCCCATAAAATTCACCACTTCTACTTGTACCAAAGAAAAGCGCTGACGACACAAAGAAATGGCGTTTAGTAGTTGACTTCAGAAAATTAAATAATAAAATAGGAAATGACAAATTTCCATTGACAAGAATAGAAGATGTTTTGGATAAACTCGGTAGAGCAAAGTATTTTTCCACACTCGACATGACGAGTTCTTTTCACCAAATCCCTCTAAACAAAAATCCAAGACCTCGAACAGCTTTTTCTACTAATGACGGTCATTATTAATTTAAAGGATTACCATTTGGACTAAAAATATCTTCAAACAGTTTTCAACGTATGTTGACTTTAGCTCTTACAGGTTTAAGCTCAGAAGCATTTTTATAAGTAGATAACATAATAGTTTTTGGATGCAGTCTACACCACCACAACAATAATTTAATTAAAATTTTTGATAGATTAGCCAAATACAATCTTAAAATAAATGCAAGTAAATGCAAATTTTTACGTCCGGAAGAAGTTTATTTAGGACATTTAATTACGCAAAACGGTATTAAGACTGATGCAGCAAAATATTAAACAATAAAATAAAATCCAATCCCCCAAACAGCTTTTGACACACTGAAACAGAAATTAATAGAACCACCTATTTTACAATATCCCGATTTTTCAAAACCATTTATTCCAACGACAGACGCTTTAAATTACGCTATGGGAGCAGTGTTATCACAAGGTGAAATAGGACAAGACTTACCTATATCTTATGCCAGTAAAACTCTACAAAAACATGACATAAATAAACCAACAATAGAGAAAGAACTTTTAGCCATCCATTGGGGGATAAACTTTTTCAAACCATATTTATACGGACAGAAATTTATAGTTGTTATAGATCACAGACCTTTAGTTTCATTATTTAGTCACAATAATCCTTCATCTAAAATGACCAGAGGGCGGATTCTGAAAAACGCTAAAGCTAAATCTCCACCGCTAAAGCTAAATTATAGTTTTTAGCGATATTGCTATTCTGAAAAACTCCATCGCTTATTTTCATGCTAAAAATTTAGAGACTGAACGAGCTTTTAACGAAGAATAAAATTAAAGCTGTCATAGCTAAATTTTTAGCGATTGCTGCGATTCTAAACTTTTTTTTAGCGATTTACAGAAACTCTAATTTTATTTTTAGCTATAATTTTAGAGTCCAATATTTTGATGACGCTAAGTTAAAAATTAAAAGATTTTTCAATTAAAATTGTAAGTTTTGATATATATATATTAAGAAAATTAATGCTTTGTATCTTTTGAATGTTTTCAAAGAAAAATATACCAATTTAAAGCACTTTTCCGAAAACTTGCTGTTTGTATGTATCAGTTGTATTAATATTAGGGGTATTCACGTTTCAGTGCACTTGCCTGTGCAGTTGAGGACTTGTGCAGTCAGGTTTTCGTGAACAAACCACTAACACATTTTCCGAGCTGTCAAATTTTTCAATGCACACAAGTGCACAACTGCTCAAATCTTCAAGTTTAAGGCTGCAGTAGAAAAGAACTTGAGCAGATTTTTGACGCACGTGTATTTTGATTTTGTAAAGTGCAGAAGCCCTCAACTGCACTGGCAAGTACACTGAATCGTGAGTACCCCTATTGTTATCATATAACATGCTTTTAGAAAAAGGTTTCATCTCTTAAAACTATATAAAAATTTATTAAATGAATTGGTAGTTTGCAAATAAGCTAAAATTGTTGTGACACACTCTTATGTGATAATTCTGTATCACGAAAAAGCACACCAACGATAAGAAAGACACTTGAAGCAAAACAATTCTATATGGAAGAAAGTATTGCTTCTTGTGTCTTTCTTATATTGGTGTGCTTCTACGTTATACGGAATAATGCAGTTAGTTTGCAATTAAGTCATTAATTGACAAGAAATTTTTCACCTAATTTTTAATATGTAAAATGTACTCTGAGTGCAAAAGTATGAAGAATTGAATGAAGCCTAAGCCTCCAATAAGCCACAACTGTTTTGGTATTTAAAGTTGAACCAGTCAAAAAAAAATCCTAACTTGTTTTTACATAGTTTTATTCTATGACAACACGACAATATTTAATGAAAAATCATAAAGTACTCGTGTAAATATACTTAACAAATTAACCACAAATTTTTAAGTATGTTAACTTAAGTTTATTTAAAATTTTTTCAAATAACTGAATGTTTTTATTTTGCACAGCTATTGGTGCAGTTAGTGAACCATTTTAAAAATAAGAAACAAGCTTATTTTAATTATTATATTAATTTAATTAAGGTTCGAAAGAAATTTTAAAAAGTTTTTGAAAACTTTTCACTCGGATGATGAATTTTTGACAGTCGGAAGTAGAATTTTTGATATCAGTGAGTGCTATTGTCAAATAGTAGCCCCGGGGACTAGTAGAAATTTTGACAACCGGCACAAGAATTTTTGAGTGAAGCAAAAGGGTTGTGCTTTACCCTTACAAAATTGTTGGTATCAGTGTTTTGCTGTGTATTTTTTCTGAAAAAAGTAGTTTTATTTATGTTTCCGTATAAAAAATAGGATTGTGCTTTGCTTTTAATATTTAGAAAATATTTATTTTTAGGCTAAAAATGCAGGCTTGACGAGCAATTAAAAAGCATGGAGTCACTTCAGTCGTCTTTAATTTATTTTAGTGTCAATAAAAATTACAACAATTTTTTTTAAGAATTTTAAAACTAGGCCAGTCTTAGGAGCTAAAGAGTTTAAAATAAATATTTATGTTAAATTTGGAAGTTCATTACTTCTGATATACGCAATGTATTAATTTTTTTCTTTACTGCATTCAACTTGCAAAACTAATACATTGAATATTCTTTTTAAATATTTATAAATATGTCCGATAAAGAGTTAATACGTGTTCAAGGATGTTTTATGGTTAGCTGCTTGATCGACTGAGTATAAGTCAATATTTTCTTTCGTATTACAGTCGATTGAGCTCCAAATTTGGCAGTAAGTGTATTTTGGGTATGGCAACCTTTAGGTATAGTGCGATTTTTATCCTCGCGTATAGTTTAGGTTAAGGATTTTTAGGTCCAGTTGACAAGAAAACTTAAACACTGATACTTTTTTTACTACAGTATATCGTTTAAGTGGAGTAAAATCTAAACATATAATTTTAAAACATGTTTTAAATTTTTTCTATCTCTCAGCTAATTAGATAAAATACATACAACAAAATAATCATGAATAAAAATTTTAATTTTTTAAAAATTTTTAATGTTTACATAAATATTGGTTTTATAAGTTATTTTACTTAAAACAGTTACATTCCTTGTAGCTCATAATATCATTTTGAATACAAAAATAATTTGTAGCAGTATTTGCAGTCAGATGCGTCTTAAAAATCTCGTTCATTCGCTGAGAAGACGTCAAAATTTCTGGATAACATTTTCAGGTTTCATTTGCCACAGCAAAAAATTACAATTTAAATACAACAGATAGAAATTTTTTTCAACTCAACATTTTCTTGCCTATAGAACCAATAGTGAAAAGTTTCCAAATGGCACACAGCCATAACCAAATCAATTTTTTGACATAAGAATAGCTAAAACAACGCTTCCTATGGCGAGTAGTAGAAGCAACATTTTTAGCTAGGCGATTTGAAACTCAGAATCGCATTTTAGCGAAATCGCTAAGGAATTGAACGAAGCATTTTTTTAGCATTTAAGCTATAGAGATTTAGCTTTAGCTAGGCGATTTTCAGAATCCGGCCTCAGAATCAGACTAGACCTATCTGATTATGATTTTACAATAGTATTGTATTTAAGCAAGGTAAATTAAATACAAATGCAGATGCGCTATCGCGAGTAAAAATAGATTCCGAAATATTAAAAAAATGATACCCACTGAAGAAACAATCAGCCTTAAAAAAGCCATGGTAATAACAAAGGGAAATAAAAAGAAGCAAGAAGAACTTGCGAATGATGAAAATGCATCTCAACAGGAGCGTCATGAACTTTTTGTATGGGACTGCACATCAATTAGTGATATAAAAAACGTAAGTAAATTAAATTTGAAATAGGCGATAAAAATATGAATAAAAATTATACTAGTATCCATATATTAAATGATATTGTGCACGTGCGATGTAGCGATAAATCGACGAATCCAGATTTGACTTCGATGAAGCTATCATCAGGAATAAATAAAGATAATAAGAATATGCATGCAAGATATAATGATAATTCAGCGACTCTAGAGTCGATTCTGAAGAAATTAGTATCTAAAATGAACAAATTAAATAATTAAGAACTAGCGCTAGATGAAAACGATATTATATTTGAAATTATGCATAAAGACGAATTTAAGAAAATATATAATATGCTGCAGCAGAAGATTAATAAAAATAATAAAGCATCGCTAAAAATTATTATATTTCAATCCCCTAAAAGAATTACAAATAAATCCATGCGACACAAAATAATTCAAGAATACCATGACACACCACAAGGAGGACATTTAGGTATTAGAAAGACTATCCTTAAACTAAAACAACGGTATGTGTGGAAACATATACGCCAGATGGTGAAAAACTACATAAACAAATGTATATTGCACTCGTAATAAACAGACTAGACACATAAAAGAAAAAATGACAATAACTGACACTCCAAACACAAGCTTTGAAACAATATCAATCGACACTGTCGGACCATTAAAAATATCAAATGGATTTAGGTACATACTAACTATGCAATGTGAACTAACAAAATTTGTTATTGCACATCCAATTGAGATAAAAGACGCAAAAACAATAGCCCAAACACTTGTAGAACAATTGATCTCAAAATACGGATTTTTAAAAAATTTTAAATCGGACAGAGGAACTGAATTTACGAATGAACTGTTAAAAAACATTTGCAACTTATTAAAAATAGAACAAATTTTCTCAGCACCCTATCATCACGAAACTATAGGAGCACTTTAAAGCAACAACAGAGTACTTAACGAGTATCTTCTATATTTTGCTGATGATTATGAATGGGATAAATGGGTTGCATATTACACATTTGCATATAATACAACACCACATGTTGATACATCGTACTCACCATACGAACTTATTTTTGGTAAATTACCAAACATTTCAAATGACTTAACAAAAGAAAACGAACCAATTTACAATTTAGAAAACTATGCAAACGAATTAAAAATAAGACTTAGAAATTCCATTAATAAAGCAAGAGAAATAATAAAAACCGTAAAACATAAACGAAAAATTGCTTATGACAAAAATGTAAATGTATCAGATTTTCAAGAAGGAGATGACGTATTTGTTAAATTAGAAACTAAGAAAAAATCTCAAAGTCCATACCACGGACCATATAAAATAATACATAGAAAAGGTGTAAATTCTATTATAGAAATAGATAATAAGCATGAAAAATTTCAAAATAACATGTTAAAGAAATTATAAAACGTAATTAAAGTATAATACATAAGTATAGAATTTTATTCATTTAATAAAAACCTTTAATTAATTCTCATTATAAAAATAGCTCCTAAATATTAAAACTACATTTTAGAATGCGCAAATAAGTTAAGCATAACAATTATTACATTAAATTATGTTGTATTATAAAAACATTAGTGTAATTATAAAACTTATAAAAGTAAAAGAGTCACAGAAATATCTTTTAAATCTATTATATACTTAAAATTATTTCATATTAAAATATTACACATAAACATATTCTTTTCCAAAACTCCAACTTCTTAAAAATTTATCTTTGCAAGTAAATTTTCGCTTAAGGTTGAGGGTGTAGTGTACTTACATACGTACATACATTCAAGACGAACAATCACCAAAAAGATCTTCACTTTAATTGTCTAACATATGACAACAATAAACAAACCAACAAAATTTTGACAAAATTTCCAAATTTAACCAAATAAAAAAAAACTCAAAGTAAACACAACTCATTGTAGCTCGAATTCTCATGAAGTGCATTTAGCACCCCTTTACGCTTGTGCCGCTAGATACCGCACTAGCTGAAATGCGACAGCGACAGCGGAACTCGTGTTACAAGTGCATTGCACAGAAAAACACAAAGCAACAACAACAAGCGATAAGTTGAATAAGTGCCGATGACACTTTAAAGTCAAGGCCAAGAATTTGAACAAACCAATAAATGATGTTTAAAATATTAATTAGTGGGGAAAATTTGGAAAGATTAATAAACTAAAAGTGATTGGTCAATTATTGATTTTTTAAAGTAAATCTATAAATCATTGGAATTAAAGGAGGAGTCTTGGAAATAGTAATAAAATTAATTTAAGAATAATACTGGTAAAAATTGTATATAAACTAAAATATTTTAAAATAAAGACAGATTTAGATTTGGAAGGAAGAAGCGAAGAGCCCAAATTAAATTTCTTTTATTCAAAAACTTAGCCTTTGTGGCTTGGATTAAAATTAGCCTTTGAGGCTTAAAAATTCTTAACATAGCCTTTATGGGTTGATTGAAATTAGCCTTTGCGGCTTAATGAAAATAGCCTTTGTGGCTTAGATGATCAAAAGCCTTGTGGCTGACTAAAAAGGCGTGTGCGCCTCTAATACACTCATACTCTACATTTTATCACACACACATCCCACATCCAACATCCAACTTCCTACACCACATCGTTTTTACTACATTTTTTAATGAATTTTAATTGGTAATTGGTTTTATGAATTTTTTTTTAAAAATAAAAATGAATTTTGAAAAACTCTAACTTCTAAAAACAATGTGCTTAAAAACGAAAAAATATAATATTTTTGGAAAAGTTTAAGTAATTTTTTTAAACCTTATACATAAATAAGTAAAAATAAATTTTATTGTACTTAAAACTGTAGTTAATTTTCTGTAAAACTGTTTTTAAATGAAGTCAATACAAATCTAAAAAGTAAAGATATAAGGGAAATCGTATACACCAAAAATACTTTTTTGGGGTGACTCCGAAGCCTTTCGAGTGGCACCACGGTCTAACGGAAAAAAAATTAAAAAAGTTTTTTGCTGTCTCCAATAACGGAGCATGCACATTAGGGCGGGTTGATTTGTATGGATAAAAAAAATGAAAAATCGTATAGCAAAAACCTAATCTACATAAGATTCTAAGAAAATTCTCCGAAGAAACTATAGATCTAAAATCAAACCCTAGTCCGCGCCTCTCGAGTTGAAATTTTTTTTCCTCTTCTTTCGCTAATTTTTTTTTTATTAAATATATTATGTTTTATTATATTATAGTTTATGCAATACAGGTTTTGTTTTGAGAATAATCAAAATATTCAACTATCAAAAAAGCAGTTGAACCCCAATTTGCATCTCCTCTGATTTGCGTTCTATATGAAAAATAGTTAGAACACGTTTTATCTAAACTGCGTTTTGCATAAAACAAAGAATAATTGAAAAATTTATTTCTTTTAATAAAATACGCAAAACATACTTCTTCTTCTTCTTCTACTTCCAGTTTATTTGATCACTAATTCGTTTTCTGTGACTTCTACAGTCGTCAGCAGAAGATGCCGTTACCTCAGCTTTGCTCAAAACAAAGTGCACATCAAAAACAACACTTATGTAAAATGTTTTGTTCATTGTTTTGTGCACTCTCAAACTTCTGATAAGAATCATAGTAGGCAGTGACTTTCGCTTCGGCATGCACTTCATATCAATTTTCTGGCGTGTTCCTTACAATTGAAAGTCAACTAAAATTGTTCTAATTAATTTTTGTGTCTTTACTTATAATTTTGATTCATCAGTAATTTACAAATTTTTGAAAATTTAATAATGCAATTATCGGAAATGTCCATCGATTCTAATGACTCGGAAAATTTTCCGGCCCAAGTTTTCTGCCCATTCAGAATCTTAGTGCTTTTGGCTTTCCAAGCGAATTTAGTGAATTGAATTTGCCAAATAATCGGTATGTTTTGAAATACTATTTTTATTTAAGTGAGCGTGAAAATAATAAGAAAATAACACTATCATATGAAAGGTTTTCTCCACAAGTTGCTAAAAAAGTTATCGAAATTTGGACCAAAATATAACCAATAAGTAAAGTTTTCTTTGTATTCTATAATTGCTTCTTTGTATGTATTAAAGACCTTATTTGTTTTAATGACACAAAATTTGTTTATGATAAAAAAAATTTACTGAAAAATTACTGAAGTATTGTTTGAGTGTAAACACTTATTTTGTTTGTTTTTATTTGTATTATAAAATAAGAATTGTTTATCTATGTTCCTTACAAAAATATTATATATAAAATTATATACAAACTTTTTTACTTGGGTGAATATTTTTTTAATATCAAAAAAATTTTGAGTGTAGAAAAGAGGGCATATAAATTTTCAAGTCGAGAGGCGCGGATTAGGATTTTATTTTAGATACATGGTTTCTTCGGAGAATTTTCTTAGAATTTTATGTAGTTTACGTTTTTGCTATACGATTTAAAAAAAAATCATCCCGCCCGTGCATTGCACATGTATTTTTGCCAATTTTTTTTTAGATGGTGAAGCGACTTTTTTTTGGTCAAAATCTGATGGAATGAGCCAAAAAACATAATAATTGAATTTTAATAAAATGTGTATTAGAAATATTTTGTTAAAAATTGTTTATTAATATTTCTTATTTTTGGATATTGAGTTAAAAAATAATAAACTATTAACAGTCTTGGAAGCAGTACGATTTTTCTTTTCAACAATAATATTGCCATAAACAAAGTAGCGGGATCTCGCAGCAGACAGAATTTTCACTACATTCTCTATGTTTGTTCGATGACTCGCACAACTCGCACAACGTAAAGCAGGTTAAATTATCGCTATGTTTGTTCGTTTATTCGCCCAACTCTCAACGTGAGGATCGAAACAAGCGAAGAAAACAAAATTATTTGAGGAAAGCGAATGCGTGTGAAAAAAAAAATGAAGTAAAGAAGGAGAGTGCAATATGAAGAGAAGCGCTTGTTGCATATCTCTGAAGGACATTACAAAATATAAAATTTTTTCTGCTTTCAAATAGAAATTTTAATTTATTCAAATTGACTGGAACTGGTTTTACTTATTGTTTCTAAATCAATCAATTTCGGGTTAATTACTCTGACTTATTGTAATCCTTAGCCAGATTTAAAAAAAATTTTAATGTTATTTAAAGAAGAATCTGTTTCTAATTTCATTGTTAATTTGTTTTGAAGGACATTTGTTGCGTTTTTAAGTTCACTGATCATTTTGTTTTCTCCGTTTACATGTTGTATAATTGATTGACTTCCTCTGTGCTTATTTTATTTTTCTTGATCTCCTTAATTGTGGATTGTATGCTTTCTTTATGGCTTTCGTCGAAAGTACCAAAAACAAACTAAAACCACTTCCTATTCCATCGAAAAGAGCTGTTCTATGTCTGATATGAAACATTTATTTTTTCTTATTCGCTAAATTCATATATCTTTTAATTAAATTTGTTTACAAATTTTTATGTGCTTTATATTCTCCATAAAGTTTTTGGTAGGCTTCCTCTAATTCTGTTTTGTTGACAATTAGTATTTTGTAGGTAAAATTAGTTGCTTGATTTAATCTAGCCTTGCTCAGTAATAATGTATCCGTGGTCACTTTCCATTTTTCTCACTTGAATAGATTGATTGATCGATCGGCTGTGGTACATGCATTAGTTATAGAAAAATAGCCATTATGTTAATTGCAATCTTGATGGTTTTCCTGAGTCTCCCCTTCGTTCTTAGAATGTTTGGTAGCATTAATTTTTTTTTTGGGTTTTCATTTTTTGGGTCTATTCCTAAACTTAACTACATAGTGATCTTTATTTTCATCTGTCGGCATTACATGAACTGGCCTAAATATATTTGCTTTTTTATCTAATCTTTTCCTTGAATTTTCTGGATCTTCTTCTGGAATTTTTCTGAATCTTTTCGACTGATCATAAAGAAAGCATTTGTGCTCATAAATAAGGAGCAAGATAAAACCATTATTTAAGAGTAACTTGTGTAAGATGTATTATTAAAGTGTTCATAATGTACTGGGGTCATTGATTATGCGCAAATAAGTTGAATTGTAGAAAAAAAATAAAAAATTTTTGTTACGAGTATTTTATTACAAACGCTATATATTTTTGTTACGAGTATTTTATTACAAACGCTATTTATTAAAAATTTCTAATTAACTTTCACCTCAATAGCCGCGTCTTTTCCAACAATCAAATCTGACTTCCATACAAACAAAATCCTACTATGGATTTAGATTTAGTAAAGTTGTAGTTTGAAACATCACGCCAGGTGGCATATAATGAAGAAAGTGATCGGAAAAGCATTGTTGACATTCTCATGTTTGCATTTCACGCCATCGAGTTGTCAAATACTTTTCATGGGCAGCAAATCAGAATTCAAATCCAGATTTGGATATTGGAAAAAACGCAGCTAATATATTCTCTATTATTATTACCTTTATTATAAATTTTTTTATTAGTTTATTAAGTATAACTAGAAATTTTTCACATTTTTTCCTTCTGTACTGCTTCATTTTCTAATAAAGATTTTGTTGCTTTCTTTGTATTTATTCAAAAATTATGGAAATGAAAAATTTATCAGAATATATGATCAATGTTTTAAAGGGCGTTCCAATAGTAGGTGTGGTACTTTGTTATCAATTAAAATTTGCATGATTGACCCTTGTCGTACGATATGTGGTTTCAACCGGATGGCGCTACACCACACACAACTAGACACAATATGAACTTTTTGCGTAGCAAATTCCCGAACAGTGTAATTTCTCGTCGCTGTGATGTGAATTGGCCGCCCAGATCATGCGATTTGATGCCGTCAGCCTTTTTTTTTGTAGGGTTACACGAAAGATAAAGTCTATGTGAATGATCCAAAGACGAGTCCAGACTTGAAAAGCAATATTACATCGGGGATTCGGGCCATTTCGGAGGCCATACTGCAAAATGTCATTGAAAATATTATTATTATTTATTAAAATTAATAGTCTATGCAATAATATTACTTAAAGACTAAAAGATATAAAAACCCTTATATAAAGTCATTTTTAGTTTTTTTAAAAAATAGAATTTAACTTAGATCTGATTTGATTTTTTGAGACAGAAAAATCTAAATCATGAATAGAGTTTACAGAATTAAACAATTCTAAAGCACGATTGATTGGTGCATTAGCTGCATAATTAGAACGATGCATTTCCAAATAAAAAGGATAAAAATTTCTTAATATTCTAGAAGGCGCATTAAAATCAATCTTTTCCAATAGTGCTGGGCAGTCTACCAAACCATTGATAATATCAAAGACATAAAGGAAGGACAAAACACTTCTTCTACTCTCCAAAGTTTTTAATCCTATTAAAAGACAACGGGTATTATATGAGGCAGGTAAGCCAGAAGTATAAAAAGAGCGCAAGGCAAACCTCGTGAACGATTTCTGAATACGTTCCAGCCAAATTTTATGTGACTCATAAAATGGATTCCAAATAATCGCTGCATATTCTAATCTAGATCGCACAAGTGAGTTGAACAGAGCTTTCAAAGTATACCGATCTGAAAAGCAAGCACTGTTTCTTCGGATGAAAGCTAGCATGGCATATGCTTTGGGAATAATATAGTCAATATGAGAAATAAAATTAAATTTACGATCAAAAACTACACCCAAATCCTTAATTTGATCAACGGCTGCCAATGGGGAGTGAGCAATATGATAGGCAGACGGACGGAAAGTTTCAGATTTTGCGAAAATCATAAAAACACATTTTTAAGATTCAAATAAAGACTGTTATTACAGCACCAACTATATAGCTTATTAACATCATTTTGCGAAAGTCCAATGTCATTTAAATTACTAATTTTTAGAAAATTCTTTAGATCGTCAGCGTAAAGCAAATATTTACAGTGTGAAAAAAATAGAGGTAATATCATTGATGAATAAATCAAAGAGAAGTGGCCCTAGAAGTTGCGAAATAAGGAAAAGATTTCACGTTATCAAAAGCCGCTACACATTGTCTGTTTACTAAATATGATTCAAGCCAACTTAGAAAACTAGAGTGAAAACCAAATTTTTCTAATTTTTTGATTAAAAGAAGGTGAGAGACTTTATCAGACGCCTTAGCAAAGTGAGTATAAATTACATCCACCTGACATACTTGAGTAAAAGCTGATATACAGCATTCTGCAAACAAAACTAAATTTGTAGTAGAAGAGCGACCAGGTACAAGGCCATGCTGGCACGGCGAAATAAAGCGCTTTATTGAAAAGAATAATTTTTCTTTAATTATAGACTCAAACAGCTTAGATGCAGTTGTGAGCTTAGACATTGGTCTATAAATCGCAATATTCGGTTTACATCCAGATTTATGGATTGGAGAAATAAACGCTATTTTACAACTATCGGATCGCAAGGAACTATTAAAAATAAGGGTTAACGGATAAGCTAAACTCCTCGCACAATTTTTCAACAAAATAGAACAGAGACCATCCGCATCCAATCGAGTTGAAGGTTTAAGACTACGTATTACATTTGCAACATCAGCAGTATTTAGATAAATACCTCCATCCAGCTAGAACAGTAACTGTTACATAAGGCGTATATAACACGAGCGGTCACACGATTTGCGTTACGTCCATATAAAATTTTTTATACAAAACTTGTGACCATTGCTCAAGCGGTGATCAAAATGTCACAAAGTTTGCATCTTTGGCTCTTATCCGTGTGATCTGGCATCCCTTTCTGCCACACATGTTTTTCCCATGAGAAAAATATATAGCTAAACTGCTCACACCAATTAGGAATTCCATTGTGAGCTATCCTCCCCTTCTCCCTATATCGTTGTGTCTAGCCCACCCCCTAGCCGATAGGTTAGAGCTCTGGCTTGTTATATGCCAAATTATAAATACAATTGTTTTAAGTTTTTGAATTATTTTTTTTTAATTAATAATATTTACCTTCCGGATATATTTTGAATTATAATTGTTAAACTTTAACCAACAAACAACTATAAAAGAATAAATCGGTATGAACAGCACAGAACATGAAAAACACATTTTCGCAGTTGCTTGTTTTGAAACAATTTGTCCGAATTATTCACTTCAATTAATCTAAAAAGAAAAATTATTAAACTTCGTATGCACTATTTTTAATTTATTTTCAAAACTTCCATTTGACTTCGCCGTTTTATGTTGCGTGCTTATTTTTCTTGTTAAGCTTATTTTATGACCGCAAAAGAGATAGACATACAAACACATTTAACTGTCCTTGTTTCCCATGAAATGACAGCGTAAGAGTGTATTGGTGAACACCAAATTCTGTTTCGTTGTGTATGTAAACTTGTTACAGCTATCCATCAGGGCAATGTCAATAACGGGAGGTACGTTGTCAACGCAACCAAAATTACTGTTAGTATCATTTTCAAAGTTCGATTGAAAGAAATTAGCTAACATGTTCGCAATATCTGAAACATTGTTTGAAGTCAAATCATTTAAAAACATAGATGAAGGTAGTTATATTAGACGAACCCTTCTTAGATTTTATAAAATGCCAAAAAGCTTTTGGATTAGTTTTGATATTTCTTTCAAAATAAGCAATATATTGTTTATACAAGAATCTGTCTAAAAAGTGAAACTCCCTCATATAATGCCGGTATTTAAGGAAAAATAAGTTTTGATTTGTTAATAAAAACTTTTTGTAAAATTTGTTCCAAAGATTTTTCAATTTCTTTAGTCATGAGTGTACCAAGGTATTTTACTAACACGTTCCTTTAATTTAGGAATGTGTCGCAAACACTCAGATGAAACTAGCAGCTTAAATATATTAAAAGATGAAGATGTATTTAAATGTTCAAACTCACTATCCCAATAAATACAAATAATAGCATTATTTAAGGTACCAAAATTACATGCTTTATAGTTAAAATTACTACATACAGCATTTGAGTTAACCAAACTAACATATTTATAAACATTTAATTGAATTAAAAGAGGAATATGGTGACTACCAGCAGCAGATATTGTAAAAGCTGATTCCATTACATTATAATTTAAATTATTAGTAATAAAAACCAGATCCAATAACCTATTGAAGGCAATTATTTATCTGAATAAGGTCAATACTTAAAAAATTATCAATACAATAGAAATCAATATCACTCTTAACATTTGATGGCATAAGATAGTTGTCATCAGATTTGAAATTCCAGGAAATGGATGCAAGATTTAAATCACCCAGTACCATTAACTGCGTAAATTTGCGTACAATGATGATATGTTATCCACGTGCGCTTTATAAAGTTCCAGTGTACTATTTGGTGGAATGTACGAGACACAAATAATAAGGGATTCAGAGGAACCTTTAATTTTTACACAAATTTGGTCAATAACACCACGATACTAAATTTGGTCAAGATACTAAATATAACACTGCAACATACGAAAAAATAAAATTCCTTTTGACGGCAATCAGTACACCACCACCACGAAGACGTCCAGTAGTAGATGCATGACGATCCTTGCTATAAACATTATACAGATGGGATCAAAGAATTCAATAAAATCAATAATATTATCTTCTGTAACAGACGGCTTAAATGAAGATAAATGTAAAAATGTCTTGCGATCAAACACTGCTAATTCGGTGTTTACATTTTGTCCAACAACAAGCGAGTGTTTATTTAGATTTTTTTCTGCTTATATCACTCCATCCTTCATTCTCAATATGATTTGGAACATTAGGCAGAGAAGCAGCATTATTAGAAACAGGCCAACAAGCAATAGAAGGAGGAACTTTAGTAGAATGAGCTTCAACAACACCATCAAAACCAGTTTTGTCGGCAACAACAACAACAACAGCATTAGCAGCAGCAGAAAGAGATGAAATAGAATTGGTGTCTAAAGCAGACAAAGTAACATCTGAATTAGAAAGAGAAATTGCCTCAGAGAAAACTTTCTCAGCAGCAGCAGCAACAGCAAAAAGCACAAGCAGTGGCATAGCCTGAGTTTGATCTTTGTTAAGAGCTGCAGTAGACACAGCGGAGCTAGATAAACTCTTTGCTATTGGCGAACTAGAACACGAAGCTGCACGAATTCGTTTCTTATTAGGAACTTGAACTATTTTATTTAAGTTTTTGCATTATCACAATTTGAAGCATTAGTAATTGCTTTTTATTCATTTACTTCAGTGACCAACTGCGCCACTGTAGCACCCAAATTACAAGAAAAATTTAAACATTCATTGCAATTGTACACTATGTTGGGGTGCACATTTAAAATATTGAAAATATTATCGTCATTTACATTTGCACAAAATTTATGAAACGTGTTTTTGCAGTTGTAACAAGATATAACACTGTCTTAAGCTACTGATTTGTTGCACACTTAGCACCGAGAACGTAGCGACATGATAGAACCAAATCTATAACAGTCAAGATTAGACTGAAAAAAATATGGCCGAAAGAGTGAGATATCTACAGAATAGTAGCGGTAAATATATTCGCGAAATAATTTTTCACACATAATTCATTTGTGTGACATTTCGAACGAAATAAAATATTTCGAAAAATTCCGAACCGTTTGCGTTTTATTCAAAATCAAAGTATCACACGTCTTAGTGGACCCCCCTTTATAAATATAAGGGAGGTTTTTTACGCGTAGTGTCCAATTGGCACCTGAATGCTCGAAAAATGGTTGAAAAAGCTGAGGTAAAAACTTAAAATTTTTACCACCGAAAATGAAAAGTCCGGACTACTTGAATATTATTTGAAATAAAGTAGCTTTAATATGTCAAAATTATACAAGTTGTGGTCTAATTTTCCAGCTGAATAACGCTGCCGTTCATACAGCAATAACAGGGCAAGAGTTCTTTGGTGACAAAAACATCGATATTTTACCATGGCCAGCTCATTCTTCTGATGTAATTGAAAATTGTTGGGGTGATTTGGCTTAAGAAGTGTTTGCCGAGCAGTATGCAAGAGCTCAAAGAAAGTGTATTGGCCCACTAGGTGGCAATGTGTTCTATCCTCTCTGAGAAGATTTCTAATCGTCGACGAGCGAAACCCTACCTAACAGTTTCTGCCAGCGCTAAAAAATGCTACGGTCATCTACTCAAAAAAAAAACTTCTCGGTGCTGCCACCCGAAGGTGCATTCAGGCGTGAGAGTGGGCTTACGTGTACTTCGAAGGAAAACTCCTGCTTGCTTGCTGGTTTGAGGTTCAGAAAAACTTGGTCTTGTACCTATTTAGTTAGCGTTCTAAACATCAATCTTTATTGTTCAAATATTGCTTAAGCTTAACACCTCGGTTTTTAAGTTACAACAATCATTTTATAAGTATTTGTGCAAGATTTTTATCCGCATCTTGCGCAATAATTTGCCTTAGTTTAATCATCATTATTAAGTTCTTATTCTAGCTTACAATTAATTCTCATTTTAAAATATACATACTTTCTTATTCAAGATTACTGAAGTCTTGGCCGAGATTATATCTGGCTCAAGAATTTGCTCTAGTTTTATAATCACTTATTAATTTCTCTTTAATAACATTCTTAAGTTAAATACACATATCTACACACATACTTATTTAATAGTGTGAAGAGTAGCTAAACAAAAGTACAAACATGTTTAGCGTGGGAATATTGCGTCATATTTGCAGCTGTACTGAAAACAACAATAAAATATAAATTTAAATATTCTACCTCTACGTTAATCGCATAGCCAAAATATATGCATGTTAATTACAACAAAAAAATATTATTAAAATTAATTTACCTCTGCTTTGGTCGACTCGTGCCAAAATGCACTGTCAGCAGAAGTAAATTGTTGGCTTTATTTTATTGTCTTCAAATAAAACGAAAACTGATCGCCAAGTTGTTGTTGCGGTAGATCAGTGCTCAATTTATTGTGCTAATTTTGCTTTTCTTTGTGCCTTTGCTTATTCCGCTGGCTATGGCAATGAATTTATATAAAAATGCCGTAGCACAATGAGCGTTGATCGCACGCTTTGTTGTTGCGGTGGATCAACTTTAATTGCCAGCACCTAGCCTTTAATACAACGACAATATTCTGGGGAATTCCTCGTTATGAGTCATAACAAACGCCACAAAAAGAGACTAAAAACTATTTAAAACATTGCCGAAACGTATGACTGAAGCTATTCAGAAAAATGGAGGGTCGACTCATTATTGCAACATTGGTGTGAGAAATTTTGTAATTTTTTATATAAAATAGTGTCGGATCTGATAAATTAATTTTTTATATGAAAATCGTTACTTGAAATTCATTTTTGCTTCGAAATGAAAAACTGATTTATGGTTCAAAGAATTTTTTTTTAAATTTAATGTAATTTGACAGCACAATTGTGATGAAATTCTATTCACACGATAATCATGTTATGTTTACAACAAAAACAATATTTTTATCAACGTTTAAACTTATAGTGTAAGTCCGAGTTTATGTTGTCATTTGACATTTAGCCAAATTTACGCCCAGAAACATTCCAAAACCATCACCTTTCCCCGTTATATAATATATCTCAATTCGTTGTCGCGCTTATCATATTGTGTTTACAACAGTGGTCGGCTCGCATGAAGCACAAGCTTTGCCAAGAGTCACACAAATTCTTATGTTCTTTTGCTCACTTGACAAAAAACCAGTTGCGAAGCAGCATTGTTTCGGATGATACGCAATTGTTTTGTCTCACTTCCACTTACAGTCTTATTTTTAATTTTTCCGACCACTGGCTTACAACATTGTCGGCCACTCTACTATCGGTTCGGAATCAACAGCCAGAATCAACTGCACAGTAAGGTAAAGTTCGCCCCTTATTTGAAAGCTTATGTTTAAATGATTTAAGAAGGGTGAAGTAGGGTGATGTGTAACACGTTTTTATTTGCTCCAATAACAGTGTTAGTAAATTAGTTTTGATTGGTCCTATTCCTTGCAGAAGAACCAACTTGAAGTTGGTGATTTCATAGCTGTTGAATATTTTGAGAAATGGATGAAGTAAAAAAAATGTCAAACATGGTTTTTTTGGACTTTTTCAAATCGGTGGGGTGATGTGTAATACCAACAAAATGTTGGTTTCAGGGCCAGAAACTTTAATTTTTTTATGTTAACTTTAACTTTTTATGTTTATTGAAATTATTATTGCACTTACCGATAATTACCCATTTTTTATTAGTTCAATGGCAAAAATCAATTCCTTTTAATCGACTACTGTGATAAGCTCATTCTACTCGTATTTTGTGACATAGTTATATCTAACAAACAATAAAAAATACAAAAAAAAAAAAGAAGAAAAAAAAATAAAAAAGTGCAAGAACTTCAATATAGCACACAAAATTATAATGTGTAAGAAGTGTTGTACATCACCCTACCGTGAGTGTTATACATCACCCCATTGTAAGCCATTTTTTGTCATTGATAGTATTTTACCACAATGTGAAAAAGGCAAAATTATTAGTGATATTTATCCTAAAATAAGGTTAGGTTAGGTTAAGGTGGCGGCCAGTCAAAGACCTGCCCACAAAGACTAGATATGTGGTCCGTTGTGATACCATAGGGGACCTATTCCTCCCTCTCCTGCTCTCATTAACACTGCCGCGGAACTAACCTGTTCTATTAATAAAAAGCAGTAGACGCCTAACGTCTATCTCCTCAAGATACCTGACATCATCAAAAAAGCATTTAGATGCTTATGTCTTCTGCGGAATAGAGCGGGGCATGAACAGAGGAGATGCGATACCGTCTCCTTCTCTTCCTCATTCCTGAAACTCCTGCAGAATTCATTCGCATAAGCCCCCGTTCTTAAGGCATGCCTACCTAAAAGACAGTGCCCTGTTATAACGCCTATCAGAATGGAGAGATCTTTCCTCGCCATTTGAGTGAGCTTCGTAGCTCGTTTTCCAGTAAAACTAGGCCCCATATTTCTAGCAGTGTTAGAGGTGGTGCTATGCTTCCACCTGAAATTAGCCATTTCTGTGGCATGTTGTCTTAGAGCCAGCTTGCACGATGCAAGTGGCATGCCCTATGTTTCCATGTCAAGCAGCAGCGTTACCGTTGTACTTTCTCTAGCGAGCTCATCCTCTCTACATTTTTTAGGAATGTCCAGGGCATATGGTACCTTGACTAGATGAATATCAATTTAATCGGCCATATCATTAAGAGACGAGCGGTATTTATAGGTAACCAATAGGTTATGTTAGGAACACTCCTCCAAGGGACTTAATCGCTGCTTGGCTGTCTGTAAAAATGAAGATATCTGTAGTTCAGGGCCCTAGCCAATAGGGTTTTCGGGGCTCAAACCTCCCCAGAGGGTTTGAAAATCGAAATTTTTATAATTATGTAATTGAATCACTTCAATATACTATAAAAAAACATAACAAATCGTATACTAAAGTTCGTTATGAGTTGAATCGTGTAAACAACATTAGTGTAAACCATGCATCGTGAGCGGCTCTCGAAAATTTAAATTTCAACATCCATGGTTTTGTGGCTGGAGTTGGTTAGCTTACTCCAAATACGAAAAAGAGCTTATTGTAAGATCTGCGTTTTCTTTAGCTCTGCTTACGGCATCATTGCTTCATGCCCTCTTCAGAATTTACGGCAAAAAAACAAGCTTTTATTAAATTAATTTTCCTGCCAATTTCTGAGGCTTTTTGAGCTTTTGAGACTCTTTTATAGTCAAAGAATTTAAAAAAATTAACTTTCGAATTAAAAATATGTGTCTAAACCTTGTTAAATTTTTGAGGAATGTTTAAAGTTACTCATGAAATATGAAAAATTGACTTACATTTTTCAGAATTCTGATTCGAGAAAAACTTTTAAGTCAATAACTTGAGTAATTTTGTGAATTTTTAGGTTTTAAAATTTATGAAGTTTATGTAAAAGTTTTTCTGTCTCTGGCATTTTATTAATTTGAGATAATTGAGATATCGTTTTTATCCCTTAAATTTCTTAAAGCACACCTTCGTAATTCAATGGTTAAAACAACGAAATCCCTTTAAACAAATGTGCGTATCGAATTGCAATTTTTTCAAATTTCACATTCTACGAGGTCTCAAAAGTTGCATTGGGTGGTCAAGATCTCAAAAAAAAATTTTAGAAAAAAAAGGATATCTTCCTCTCCCGCAAGGACAAAGTTGTTTTTTGAAAGAAACACAAAAAAATCACTAACTCAAAATGCTTTAATATTTGTAAGAAAAACTAAATATGTCTTAAAGCAAAAGTAAATATAGACTTTAACTAACAATATTTTGGCAAGCACGATGGCACTCTTGGCTATTTAAAGAATATTCGAATCTAAAGGTTGACCCGAGAAAGCACGGAACTTTTAATTGTTATCTGATTGTCTAAATTTAAGTGATGTGGATTAGAGTCTTGACGTTTTCCTTTAATTTGGCGAATTAATATTTTGCATATTTTTTGTATATGCATTTTCCTGTTTTGGATGTATACTTGAATGCAATTTTTTAACTTTTTCGAACAAATGAGTATAAGGTTTTATATCTCGGGCGCCAGAAGTGGTACCGAAGATAAATTTCTCAATGCGGATTCTGGAAATAGCTTTGAACGAAACCCTGTTTTAAAATATCCATTTCAAAACAGCAGGAAAAGACCACGATTTTTTTCCCTATATTGATATTTAAATAAAGTTACTTCAAGCATGAAATGTAACAATTATGTTTATATCTCTTTTATGGTTATTATTTTATTAAAACACTTCTTAACAACAATTGTTAAGTCAATTGAGACCCATCGAATGGCAAACTCAGAAACTCAAAATTTTAGTAGAACATTTTTGTGAATGCTGAGTTGCGGTGTTTTAACGAAATAATAAAATTCATGTTAGGAAGGAAAATTTTTTTAAAAATCGAAATCGGAATATAAAATCGTGGTCTAAACCTGGTATTGTAAATTGATACTTTTGGACGTGGTGTTCAGAAATATTTGAAGAATTTAAATTAAGGAAATTATCTTCGGTACCACTTTTAATGCCCGAGATATGAGACCTTATATTCATTTTGTTGATAAAGTTAAAAACTCGCAATCAAGTAGAAATTTCTGAAAAACAAGAAAATTCATTTGCAAAAAATATGTAAGCTATGATAAATTTAAGGAAAACACCAACACTATAATAAAAATCTAATCCAAAATTTAGACAATTAGATAGCAATCAAAAGTTCTGTGCTACCTCGAGTTTACATTTAGATTCGAATATCCTTCACACAGGACCTTGTGGGTAAAAATCGAGATAGGCATCATGTTTGCCAGAACATTGTTAGTAAAAGTCTATACTTACTTTTGCTTTAAGACATATTTAGTTTTTTTTTACAAAAATCAAAGCCTTTTGAGATCGTGATTTTTTACTGTTTTTCTTAAAAAACAACTTTATCCTGTTTGCAAAAAAAAAAAGACTTCATTTTTGATATCTTTTATTTTATTTCCATACAAAAACTTCCAAGTAACTTTATTTTTATTTCTTTTTTTAATTTCTTATAAAACTTTTTCAGAAGTTGTTTATTTTATAATTAATATTTTAGCTTTTATATGTAAAAATTTTAGAAATTCTGGCCATGAATGCAAGCGTTCAAAACTTTTCAACCGATATATTGAAAGTGAGGATCGCGTTATAAATAATGAAGTTATTTCAATTTAAGTAACAATAGATTTAAAAAAAATTAAAAAATTGGCACGAAAAACAGTATTATCTTAAATACTATTGCAAAACTTGAAAATATTTTATGCAGATTAAAAGAAACTTTTCCGGCCTTTAAAATCTGACAGTTTATTTTTTCACACTATTTTACCAGCTAACAAACAAAATATTTTGGGAATCGTTATAAAATAGACCAAGGTTAATTTTTAGTGGGACATATTTACTTAAATATATAATATAAGTATATGTTTAACTTGAAATTGAAATGAAACAAGTACGTGTGTATTTTAGTTTTTTAATTTTTAATAAAAAATTTTTTTTCTTTAGAACCCATTCCTGGGTAAATCCTGGCTACGGCCCTGCTATAGTTTATATCTGACTATACCTCAGCACTTTCGCAGCTTTATTAATGGCCATTATTTCAGCCTGGAAGACGCTGCAATGATCTGGCAGTCTAAATGAGGTTCTGATGTCCAGATCCATAGAAAATACGCCTCCCCCGACTTTGCTGTCAAATTTTTGAGCGGTCAGTAAAAATATGCGCACCAACTTGGCTTAGCAGCAGTAACTCATCCCATTCTACTTTGGTTGGGATTACTGTGTGAAAGCCTTTCTCAGATGAAGTGGATATAAGTGCTCCGCTTATACATACGGCAGCAGTTCTTTTTACTTTCCCTAGAAATTTGCAATTTGACTCTGTATTAAGTGCTGTAAGCCACACACATACACCGTATAGCAAGATAAGCCTCACTATAGCTGTATAAATCCAACGTACAATATTCGGGGTAAGTTCCCATGTTTTACTTATAGCTTTCTTACAGGCATATAAAGCAACATTGGCATTCTAATTCGCTCTAGAATGTTCGGTTTCAAGCTTAACTTTCTATCCAAAATAACTCCCAAGTATTTTGTCACTGCTACGAAGTATAACTGTGTGCCATCAAGAAGTGGATGATTTATAACCGGAATTTTGTATTTCCTAGTAAAAAGGACCAGTTCAGTTTTTTGGGGACTTACCCCCAACCCACAACTTTTGGCCCAAATATTAAGATCGGAGCGCGCTGATACAGTCAGCTCTGAGAGATGTCCGGAAATCTTCCCTGTGCAGCAATAGCTACGTAATCCACATAGGCATTTATCTTGCAGCCCACATTTTCTATTTTCCTCAGTAGTTCATTGACTACCAAGTCAATAACCATAATAAAGGTCATAGAACACCCACCCTGAGGAGTGCCCCTAATTACAAATCTCTTGACATTTGAGCCACCTAGAGATACGTTGAAGACTCTGCTGGTCAGCAGGTTTTTTATCAGCACACAGAGTAACTCATCCATCCGAAGCTTCATGAGTGCACCAATGATTGCACCCGGAAAAACATTGTTAAAGGCACCTTCGCTATCTAGAAAGCTACCTTTGTGTATTCCTTTTGATGAAAGCAATTTTCTATAAAGCTTACTAGGGAGTGCAGGGCCGTTTCTACAGACCTACATTTCATGTAAGCATGTTGTGAAGTATGCCCTTTAGACCGAATGTTAATATGTTTAAATAGCTATGATCAGAGAAGTAGTGCTAATGAAGCACTTTCCAGCCCGTGATCTTATTATAAAAAAAATCAGAGACTAGGGTAACGTCTAAGACTCCGCGCCTACTGCAAGTAACAAAAGTTGGTTCGTTTCCAACTTTACAAAAATATAAATGACTTTTGAGTGAATAATCAAACAAGCACTCATCTCTTTCATTGACATCCGTGCTTCTCCAGACTTGGTGTGCACTCGCGTCAGTTCCGACAACCAGGCCACGCTTCTTCCTCTCCGTCAGATTACCAGCCGGCGGTGGCTGGGGATGATCATGAGCTAGGTATGCCGACTAACTGACACTAAATCTGGATCACTGAAATTAGATAGTAAGAAAGAATTAATTATCTGGGTATACCTGTGTCACTAGCGAAGAGCAATTTATAGCCATCCATCTTCACAGCACAAACCTAGCCTCTATGAATCCAAGGCTCCTCCTTTAGAGGAGCGCTTTCCGATGCTCGGTATGAATATATAGTCGCGTTAACTGCAGATTCTACTACCTCATCCTCCCTTAGAAAACTGATTTCCTCAACGCCTGCGTTATCAGCTATATTATCCTTCTTATATATCTACCCTCGTGACCCCAAAGTGAACCCACCCATTATATTTCCCTGAAGGACCCAAAAAAGCATCTTCCTAAGTGAGGACCATATTCCAGAATTTTTCCTGGCTCTGTGAGCTCCAGAGATAGCCAGATCCGACCCATTGGTCTGCTAGAGATTTCCTCCTTTGATACCGCTTCTACCGTCCGCCTAACCACACTTCACTTACTGGCATTAGCCCGAGGCAATTGGGCAAGCTTGGCTTCCATAAACCTTCAGTTAGTGGCCGAGACCCCAAAGTCCTCCGCCTGGCAACATCTCTTAGGAGTTGGCCCCGACCTCTGTAGCTTGAACAACAGACCTTTACCAGCTCCAGACAATGCTGTTTTGCCACTAATGACGCCTAATGCCCATTCACGGCTCTTAAGCTGCTTGTCCGATAGCACAGATTTCGAAGCGAGCATCTTCTCTAAATGCGCGAGAAGTCTAGTCGCTGTGCGCAACTCCCTAGCGCGACTAAACAAGTTCTTATGAGCAGAAAAATAGGCCTTGCCTCTAGTTAAGCTGCCGTTTCAGCTCTGATCTGGCTTGGCCGGATGCCAGCCAAAATTCGGAACAATTCCCACGAAAATGACATTTTTCCCAAAGGAACATAAATTAAATACCACCAAAATTCCCATGGTAAATGTAAACAGAAAAAATTCCCACAGCAATTGAAAAATACCAAAAAAAAATCCCACGATCATTAAAAACTACCACGAAAATACCACACGTTTTGAAAATGCCACCAAAAATCCCATATGCATTTTAAAATCCCATACGTAATAAAAAATACCACGAAAAATCCCATATGTAGAAGTAATTTTAAAAAATTTAGAAATACCAGAAATTTTTGCATGTAAATAAGCAGAAATAAACGCGTCCATAGTTAAAAATTTTGCATTTATTGTCGTTGCTTCAAAACTATAACAAATAAATAACATACAAATAGTTTGACATATAGATAATTGTAATACATATAACATGTTTTAGTCTTATATTTGAGATCGTGAATTTTATTTTTTGCTTCCATTTAATAATTTCTAAAACGAAATTATGCATATAAAAATAAAATAATAAAAAAATAATCGAAATAAAATAAATATGTTGTTTTCAAAAATTTTGGTGGTTTGTGAGGTGATAAGCAATTCATTTTAACACAATATGATTTTTAAAAAATTTAGGTACTTATTTCTAATATCAAATAATAAAAGTGACTTCAGAATAAAAAATAAACAAAATAAAATAAATATTAGTTTTCAAAGATATTTGTGCTTTGTAAAGAGATAACCAGTTAACTTCAACACGATATGATTTTTAAAAAATTTAGGTACTTATCTTCTAATATATAAAAATGAATGTTTGTTTGTTTGTTCGTTCGCTATGCGCTGCAATACCGTTCATCCGATTGCGATAAAACTTTGTCAACTTATTGCTTGCACTTACGCGAACCCTATAGGCATATTTAAAATTTGCCACATCCAGCCCACACAGCCCACAAATCAATAAAAATGCTATATTTAAGACAGTTTTTGTCGTATTAAACTAAAATTTGGTAATTAAGTTTATATGATAACTATCGGTGACTATACTTAAAATGGGCGTGGTCCCACTATAGCTACGCCTACTTTTAAGAAAAGATAAAGAGACTTCGAAATTACTGGTCCGATGAGGCTAACATTTTGGCAGTTTCGAGTACGAGATGTTTTAAGAAAAAATTGCCACACCCCCCTTTTACCACCCACACACATATAAAATTTTAATATATAAAAATGAATGTTTGTTTGTTTGTTTGTTTTTTCGTTCGTTATGCGCTGCAATACAGTTTATCCGATTGCAATAAAACCTTGTCAACTTATTGCTAAAATTTTCCACACCCCCTTTTACCGCCCACAAATCAATAAAAATGCTATATTTAAAACAATTTTTGTCGAATTAAACTAAAATTTGGTAATTTAGTTCGTATGATCACTATGGGTAACTATACTTAAAATGGGCGTGGTCACACTATAGCTACGCCTACTTTTGAGAAATAATAAAGAGACTTCGAAATTACTGGTCCGATCAAGCTAAAATTTTGGCAATGGATTTGTTTCGAGTACGAGATGGTTTAAGAAAAAATTGCCACACCCCTTTTTACTGCCCACAAATATATAAAAAATTCGCGATATCAAATTTCTTGGGAGTTATGGGTCGGACAGCCTCGAAATTAAAATATTCAACCACAATTTACACATGTCGTTCCACTGATGACATTTTATGGGAGTTAAACAAGTGGGAGTGAAATGTCCAATGCAGCCAAAACTTGCGATATCGAATAGTTTTGGAGTAACAGGTCACACAGCATCGGAATTCAGTATTCGACATCAATTTATGCATGCAGTTTCATTAATAACATTTTATGGGCGTTGGAAACGGTGGAGTTTCACCTCCCCTCATACAACCAAAATTTGTGCTATCGAATAGCTTTGAAGTTATAGGTCGTACAGCATCAAAATCAGTAATCGACGACCTAAATTTGCATATGCAGTTTTACTGAAAACATTTTATGGCGTTGGACAAGTACAACCCAAACATGCAAAATCGAATAGCTTTAAAGTTATGGGTAACACAGCGTCAGAATTCAGTACTCGACCTCAATTCATACATGCAGTTTCATTAATAACATTTTATGGGCGTAGGAAAAGGGGGACTGGCATCTCCCATACTCCCAGATTTGCGCTATTGAATAGCTTTTTAATTATAGGTCGCATAGCATTGGAATTCAGTATTCGATCCGCATTTACACATGCACTTTCATTGGTAACATTTTTTGGGCGATGGACAAGGGAGAGTGACACCTCCCATACAACCCAAATTTGCGATATCGAGTAGCTTCAGAGGTATTTGTCGCACAGCGTCGGAACTCAGTATTTGACCTTAATGTACACATGCCATTCAATGAGATTTCATTTAAATTAAAAAGATTCAATAAATGAGATTAAATTTTTATGGGCTTTTGCCAAGGGACCTCTTATTTGACCCAAATTTGTGATATCGAATTGCTTTGTAGTTATAGGTAGCACAGCGGAATTCCGTATTCGACCTTAATTTACACATTCAGTTTCATTGATCACATATAATGGGAGTTGGTCAAGGGGGCGTTGCACCTCCCATACAAACCAAATTTGGGATATCTAGTAGCTTTGGATTTATAGATCGTACAGCATCGAAATTCAGTATTCGAACTCAATTTACACATGCAAGGGAGCGTGGCAGCAACGCGCCGGGTTTCAGCTAGTTTCTAATATAAAATAATATATGTAAGTGACTTCAGATATAAAAAATAAACAAAATAAAATAAATATAAAGTTTTCAAAAATATTTGTGCTTTATGATGTAACGAACCCTTTTGCTCGTTACTGATTTTTGCTGAGATAGGCTCAGTTAGTAAACCAGGGGTTCTTACAAAATTCTTTATTTACCAATGATTCCGTTGTTTTAAATAAGAAAGCCAGCGTTTTAATTTTAAGCTGTAGAGTTAGTCTTTATTATTTTCATTTATTATTTAACGAGTACGTTACTTAATTATTATTAATTATTAAGCATTATATAAATTAAATTGATATAATTAATCCTTGCTTATTCATATTTATTCCGTTACTTGCTATGATCCCTCTCGCTGTGAGTGACTATGATAGAACTCACATTAAAACTACGTTCGAAGGTAAAACTACCTTCGCTTAAGATAACTACGCCTGACTTAGAGTAAACAACATTCGAAGGATGAGGACAACTTCGCTTACGATAACTACGTTTTGCACTTAGAGTAAACAACGTTCGAAGGGTTAGTACACCTTCGCTTATGATAACTACGCCTGACTTAGAGTAAACAACATTCGAAGGGTGAGGATACCTTCGCTTAAGATAACTACGCTTGAACTAACTACGCAGTCTCAAAGCATGTGCATGCTACTGCGCCTGCGACAAGACTGCCTGTCCTAAGCAAACGCGACTGCTTTATATTCTCCCGTTGCTTTTCTGTTTTGTTTTCCCTGCCTGTGTATATGTGACTGTGTATATGGCTTTGCGTGTTTGTATGTGTGTATTTATTATTTGTTTACTCATTTGTTATTCAATACATTATTATTTCCTCAATAGAATATTTATAACATTAATATTATATATTTTACCTAATAATATATAATATAATATAATAATTTCCATACATCTTATTCATAATATATAATAAATCTTTAAATTTAATTAAGATAGTTTAATTTACATTTCATGTTTTGGTTGTTTACATTTTCCGTATTTTAAATTCAATTGTGTAACAATTTGAGTCCTCACACCCCCTTTTCTTTTCCCGTCAGTGGTGACCATCACTTGTTCGTTCTTGCCAATTCGAACACTATATCGTCTGCCTTCGATTATTCTTTGAAATGAAAGCCGCTGCCGCCTCGTCTTCTTCGTTACTGCAGCCTCGATTTCGGAAACAACTGGTGCAGTTGCGCACGTTGCAGTCTAACTCAGTCGGTGCAACTGTTTGTAGCATTGCATCCAGCTCGAGCATATACTCGCCCCCTGTCAATTGCGTCACTAGCTTTAGTTGGCGCGCTGTTGTTAAGGATGCCCTCGATAAAGGCTGGCAAATCGCTTGTGTCTGCCATGGTGCTATTGGTAATGTATGCTGTTGCGCCGCTGTCGACACCTGATGTTGCTGATAATGCGGCAGCTACTTCGCTGCTGTGACGCTTTTGATGACGCAGCTGCTACTGCGCTTCTGTGATGCTTTTGATGATGCAGGTGCTACTGCGATGTTCTGATGCTTTAGATGATGCAGCTGCTACTGTGCTCCTGTGCTGCTTTTGATGACGCAGCTGTAACTGCGTTGATGTGATGCTTTTAATGCCGCAGCTGCTACTGTGCTGCTGTGATGACGCAGCTGCTACTGCGCTGCTGTGATGCTTTTGATGACGCAGCTGCTACTGCGCTGGCAGTTGGTTACGCAGATGCTTCTGCGATGGCAGTTGGTGACGCAGGTGCTGTTGCGATGGCCGTTGATTATTCAGTGATTATTCTGAACATGCCTGGCCAGTAGTATCGGCCTGTTATTCTAGCGATGGTTTTGCGGATGCCCATGTGGCCGGCGGTTGGATCATCGAAATTTTCTTTAATAACTTGTTCTCGCTGAAAAGTAGGGACACACAGTTTCCACGGTGCGTTGTTGTCAGTTTTTTTTGTTTGGCGGTATATAGCGGTATAGTACACCATTTTCTTTGAAGTAGTTCGGATACTTTTCAGAATTCTGCTGAACTTCTGCTTCTCTCTTCGATAACCATTCGCAGACAGAAGTATTCTTTGCTGAGGCGTCTGCCTTTCTAAGAAATATTTCTTGCGGTTGTCATAATAGAGCGTTTGCTTTGATATGTAACTTGCCCTTGCGGTGCATGGTGATATGTGACACCCCTTTGAGACCTTCGAATTTTCCCAGCTCTGCCTTTGCAAACTTTTCGATTTTTGATTCGTTGGTTGGACCTTCTGTACCTGATTCGATTTTCCTGGTGCGTAACCTCCTTGCTGCTCCATGTGACTCACCCGTGCGTGATCTAACTTCTTCTATTCGTATGACCTTAGTTGCTTCCTGTGGACCACCCGTATTTGATCCATTTACCTATGTTCGTACTACCGTACAGCATGCCGTTTCTTGTTCTTTGTTCGTGTTTTCCTTGAGAATGATTGCGCAGCCTCCGCACTGCAATCTTGTTTCCATTTTGACCAGAAAGTCCATGTCTAAAATAAGATCGTCGATCACGTCGTGTAGTATTATTAACCCTATGTCGCATTGACTTCCTCCGAATTTTATTTTTACTACGAGTTGCTGAAGAACCTCCTTCGTGGTCCCGTCAGCCAATCGTATGCGTGTCGATATGTTTTAGAGTTTGCTTGATTCCTTTATTTTACTTGCCAGAGATCTGCTGATAAAACTCCGTGTTGCCCCAGTGTCGTTCGTCGCCTTGGTTGTGTGGTTGCCTATTGTGAATAAAGCGATCACGTGGTTCCCGCTTTGCGTGATGGTGTTTAATTGTGACGCTAGTTCTGGGTATCCATTTGTACTAGCCTTGGGCGGTACCCTTGGTAGTTTCCCGATGATTGTCTGCAGCAGTTTATTGTCAAAGTACCTCGTTTTCCGCATTCCCAGCAGAAAATTATAGCGGGGTTTCTGCATTCGTATTTATAGTGCCCTTCCTGTCCACAACGTTGACATGCCGTCCATGGGTTAATTGGGTATTCAGTTTCATGTGTAATTCTGCGGTGATGCTCTGCTCGCTGTCGTGGTATGGCTGGTCCGGTCGGCGGAGCTTCTTTTTCCAGATTTTCAAAATCTTCGGCTAGACTTATCAGCTCCTCGAGATCCCTGAAGTCTTTTCGTTTTATATAAAGCTGAAAGTCGTGGAGACTGTGGCGGTATATACGCTCTAGTTTGCCTTGCTCAGAGAAATCTGCATGTCGCATTAAATTCTGCAGCTCGATGAGGTAGTCTTTGAATTTTTCCCTTTGCCGCTGGTGCCTTTGTCGGATCTCATCTTCCAGATATTCAAAATATTTGGATGGTAGAAAGAACCGTAGGAACTCCCTCTTATATGCATTCTTTTCTTGCCACTGCCGATTATTGTTGCGGAACCATTTCAGCGCCTTATCTTTCAACAGTTCGGGCATTGTTCGGGGTAAGAGATCCTTGTTTAACCCGTATACTTTGGCTAGCTCCTCTACTCTTTCAATGAAGGCTAGTGGTTCTTTTCCGCCATCATATTTAAAAGACCACTTCCTAACCTGGTCTATTACCGTGGAATATGGTATTTGATGCAATCCTGCGTGTTCTACATATCCTGCGTGCGTGGCTGCTGGTTGCTCGTAAGACTTTTTGGGGGGATTGAAACCTTGTTGACCGCCTGCCGGTGATGGTGTCCTCCCGTGTTTATCCTCTAATTCGGCAAAGAGTGGTTGCAGCTCTGGTTTTTGCCCTTGATCTGTGATGAAGGTAGCAAAATTCTTCCTTGCTTCTTGCACCGTTCCTGGGCTATCGAATCCAAATTCTTCTGCGTACCCTTGCAGCTCGTCCTTCCGTAGAAAGTATACCCTGGAGGAATTGACCATTTTTATCATGTGTTGTGTTACGCTGATGTTTTCTCTGACTTTAGCTTTCTTCTCTGGCTTTAGATTTGTTCTCTGTCTTTTAGTTTTTCTCTCTGTATTTATTTTTCCTCTCTAGCTTTCGTGTTTTCTTTGTCTTGAGAGTCCCTGTTCGGGCGCCATTTGTAACGAACCCTTTTGCTCGTTACTGATTTTTGCTGAGGTAGGCTCAGTGAGTAAGCCAGGGGTTCTTACGAAATACTTTATTTACCAATAATTCCCTTGTTTTAAATAAGAAAGCCAGCGTTCTAGTTTTAAGCTGTAGAATTAGTCTTTATTATTTTCATTTGTTTTATTTATTAGTTAATGAGTACGTTACTTAATTATTATTAATTATTAAGCATTATATAAATTAAATTGATATAATTAATCCTTGCTTATTCATATTTATTCCGTTACTTGCTATGATCCCTCACGCTGTGAGTGACTATGATAGAACTTAGATAAAAACTACGTTCGAAGGGTAGAGGTACCTTCGCTTAAGATAACAACGTTTTGATCTTAGAGTAAAACTATATTCGAAGGGTGAGTACACTTTCGCTTAAGATATCTACGCCTGAGCTTAGAGTAAACAACGTTCGAAGGGTAAGTACACCTTCGCTTAAGATAACTACGTTTTGAACTTATAGTAAAACTATATTCGAAGGGTGAGTACACCTTCGCTTAAGATAACTACGCCTGAGCTTAGAGTGAACAACGTTCGAAGGCTGAGTACACCTTCGCTTATGATAACTACGACTGACTTAGAGTAAACAACGTTCGAAGGGTGAGGACACCTTCGCTTAAGATAACTACGCTTGAACTAACTACTCAGTCTTAAAGCAAGTGCATGCTACTGCGCCCGCGACAAGACTGCCTGTCCTGAGCAAACGCGACTGCTTTATATTCTCCCGTTGCCTTTCTGTTTCGTGTTCACTTGTTTTGTTTTCTCTGTCTGTGTTTATGTGACTGTGTACATGGATTTGCATGTTTGTATGTGTGTATTCATTATTTGTTTACTTATTTGTTATTCAATACATTATTGTTTCCTCAATAGAATATTTAATAAATTAATAAATATGATATAATTTAATAATTTCCTTACATGTTATTCATAATATATAATAAATCTTTAAATTTAATTAAGATAATTTAATTTACATTTCATGTTTTGGTTGTTTACATTTTCCATATTTTAAATTCAGTTAACTATTTATTTATATACTTTGTGAGACCCAAATTGTTTAACAATTTGAGTCCTCACAATGACTTCAAAAATAAATATTTTTAATTCATTAAGAACGTTTTAAAATAATATTAGTTTTGTTTTTGTGTTTGTACATATCAAGGATGGAAAACGTGCGAACACATTTTTAACCAGGGACCGAAAATAACTGTTATTTTACAATTTTCACATGAAAAAGGCATAACGAAAAAGTGGCCGGAGGACTTTTTTAAATATACCATTATTATCGTAATGGCAGCAGATTCGCGAATTTTAAATGCCTTTTATATGTTTGGCTGTTACCATAAAAATTAATATTAACTGTTATTTTTTGCCTTTTATTTTTTCGGGCAAAAATAACTGTTACTTTTGACTTTTATTTTTTAAGTCAAAAATAACAGTTATTTTGTGACTTTTATTTTTTCGGTCAAAAATATCAGGCAATTTGTATTTTTTCAAAGGCCGAATAAAAAACTTTAGAAACTAAAAAGTTTTATAGCTAAAAATGTGCGCGCTGATGAGACGATAAAAATTGCATAAAACTTTTTTTGCCGTTCAAGTGGCCTTTAAAAAAATTCAAATTGCCTGATATTTTTGACCGAAATAATAAAAGGCACAAAATAACTGTTATTTTTGACCTAAAAAATAAAAGTCAAAAGTAACAGTTATTTTTGCCCGAAAAAATAAAAGGCATTAAATAACTAGTATTTTTGTCGGAAAAAATAAAAGTTAAATGATAACTGTTAATATCCGACTTTTTTGATAAAAATCATAACCGGTACGGTCCCTGTTTTTAACACTTCTTATACACTAACTATTTACAACTAAAAAACCAAAGAATTAATAGTGGTATTCAATGAACGCCGTATTTTTTGTGTTAATAGCTTAAGAGCGATATTTTTACAGAAGCTCATTTTGCGCCGTGCGCAGCTTACGACACAAAATCGTGGTGTAAACAGAGCATATAATGCGTATAATGGCAACTGTGATTTAGTTTTGATTTTAAAAGATAATTGCTGACCTATGGATTCGATAAGTAAACTTGCAAATATTAAAATATACTAATATTTTAATGTACTATTTTTTGACAACTGTGAGCGCAATTTGTATTTTCAAAACAGCGCTGGAAACTTCAATAAGCAGCTCAGATGTTTGGGATTATATTAAAAGTTAAACAATTCAATTTAGTATTCCAGCCAACTCTTTTTTGATTCACGTAAAACAGCTGTTCAAGAAATGACACAATAACACTCTACAAAAGCATGCCTTAGGGCATGTACAAAAGTGGCAACATTTAACACACCGCTTTAACTTGTGTTTACATGAAAAACAAAAAGATAACAGGCAAAATAGCAAATCTCTGAATTAGCACATAAAACCGTAATTAGCATGAACTGTGAATTGCCCAATTGTCTATTATTGTTTTGGTAATATTTATATATTTCACTTTTTTTTTAATTTTAAAATCATTTTTTGTAAGCTTAACGCTTGCATGCAGAAATGTGGAATTTTCAGAAAAAGGTCAGAATTTTAAGGTCAGAATTTTTTTCAGAAAAGAATGCGCTATTCGTTTTTATGCAATTTTGTGATGTCAACTTGTTCTTAAAACAAATATGCAATTTAATCGTTTTTATTAAGAGTAAGTTCGAAGAAATGTTCACCAAAAACTTATAGCCTTGCTCTTCTGTATATATACGTCGATCATCGAATGCTATAATCAAGATTTTGCTAAATAAAAGTGAAAAAAAAATTTTAACAAAAAATTCCCAAATTCCCATGCAATTAAAAAATACCACGCTGAATTCTCATGCCAATTAAAAAATACCTCGCTGAATTAAAAAATACAATGGGAATTGCCATTAAAAAATTCCCAAGACCAATTAAAAATTACCACGAATGGGATTTTCCCACAATACTGGCAACCTTGGGCTAGATGCATTTGGAGTTTGCCAAGTATCCGGATGGCTCCGTGAGTGACTGAACTAGTTTTTCGAATGGGCGTTAAGTCTGGTAAATCCTCGGCACGGGTCGCATGACACCTTGATTCAGCCCATTACCTCACACCGATGGGAAAGACCAAGCAGCACTAAAACTATTGAGAGTCGGAGCACTGTGGCTTGCGTCCTACAGAGTAGCTTGACTACCCCTTAACTGTGGACACTGTAGCAGCTATTTCCAGCCGGTACCCACTTGGAGGGTTAGGAGATGAGTTTTTATCAGCCAATAATAAGCAATAGCAGATTTTGCATCTATTCACTTTTAAAATCTAATAGAAGTCTTATCCAAAACATTATTGTTTGTAAATTAAAAAAAAATCCTTTTGACAAAAATTTTTCATGCTTTTTAAGAACTCTAAGGAAGTTATGTCTGAATACTTCCAACAATTACTAAAATGTAGATACTGTCAAAAGAAACAGATCGCAGTTGTTACTTCACTCATATCTCAACATTTGGTATGAAAAATCGCCGTTTTACACATCACCCCATGGTAAACAGTACCCCATATCACCATACCATAAAAATGCTTTTTTTATGGATCCAAAAAATGCCCACAAGGGTCTCAAAGCTAAAAAAAAATTAACAACCATTTATGTTTTGTGATTTTTTTTTATGTTTATTACATTGTTTACTATCATATTAATACATTTGAACTTCATAAAGGTAGATTTAGAATGAAATTAATTAGAATATTAGATATATTAGAAAAAGAAAAATTGAATTTTTAACTTTTTTCAATTATTTGTACATTTTTGCCATAAATTGAAATTATGTTCAGCACAAATGAAATTTCTACACTTTTTACAGCGTGTAGCAAAAAGATTTTTGTTATTTTTATATGTGCAGATGTAGCATCGGCCTCGTTTTGATGTACTTGGTAAATGGCGAATCTCTCGAATTCTTTGAATAACACTGGAAGCATCATTACTTTGAGGTTGTTTTTTACGTTTAGTGATCTGTTTTTCAACGAGATTCAATCCAAGCTCCTCCATAAAAAGGCGACAACGAATATTATGGTTCGTTTTAGAATTTTTCCAATTCGGGAACAATGCAATGAACGTCACGAATGCATTTGTGGGTTTTAGGAAGTAATGAAAAGTTAAATTTAATATTTTAAAAGTGTTTTTTAGTTAAAAAATCAATTTATTTTAAAAAGGCAAAAGAAACGTGTGGAAACGTATGATATGAAAAAGCGGTAAAAATTAAGTGAAATCGAACAGCTGTTTGTCAAGTGAGAATGTTGCCACTTTGTATTATATGTGCAGAGATGCCACATTACTCCCCCCTAGGGATGCGAAACGAACATGGGTTGTCCTGCCTGATCGTGTCTGATAGGTAGTCGTGCCTGGTATGGTGAAAAGTTTTAAGTCCAAGCTTGAATTTCCATTTAAAAATTGTTGAATTTCGTCATCCTTAGCTTGGCTTCTCGATAAGAGTTCGTAGTCGATATGCTTTGGTGTGTCGATGGCTGCGATGCGCGACAATGCGTCGGCGATAAAATTTTCTTTGCCAGGAAGATATCGGATATCTGTGGTGAATTGACTTAAAAAATCTAGATGCCTTGCTTGTCTACGCGAAGATTTGTCCAAATTTTGTTGAAATGCAAATTGAAGCGGTTTATGATCCGTGAAAATGAAGAAGTGTAAGCCTTCGTGCATATATCGAAAATATTTTACAGCATTATATGCAGCCAATAGTTCACGGTCATATGTGCTGTATCGTTTTTGAGCGGGACTGAGTCGCTTAGAGAAAAATCCTTAAGGTTGCCATTGTTGAGTAGCCTCGTCGTGTTGTTGAAGTACTGCACCTATTGCGATTTTGGATTCATCAACAGCTAAAGCAAGCTGAGTGTTAGGATTTGGAAAAGCCAGGAGTGCGGATTCTTTGAGGTCGGTCTTGCAAAGTTGAAATGCATTTTTTGCTTCATCTGTCCAGTTGATTATTGACGTATCGTTCTTCTTATTTCCTTGAATGAATTTACAAAGCAGAGCTTGATTGACAGCGGCGTTAGGTAGGAAGCGGCGGAAAAAGTTAATCATGCCTAAAAACCTTTTTAAATCGCAGACTCGCTTTGGTAAAGGATACTTTATGGCTTTAACTTTCTCAATAGGTAGTTTTATGCCAGCGGTGCTCACAGAGTAACCAAGGAATGTAACCTCAGCTTTGCCAAGTTCGCATTTTGACGGATTGATGACGATGCCATATTCACGCAATTTTTCAAATACGGCGCGCAAGTGCTTGCGGTGATCTTCTTGATTCTTTGATGCGATTAAAATGTCGTCTAAATATGGCCAGGCAAAATCTAATTCGCGTAAAACATGGTCCATAAATTGCTGAAATGTTTGGCCTACGTTCCTTAAGCCAAAGCACATAAATACGAACTCGTACAAACCGAAAGGTGTCTTAATAGCTGTCTTTGGAATATCAGTCGGTTCCACAGGCACTTGGTGATAAGCGTATCGTAAATCTATGGTCGAAAAAATTTTGCAGTCGTGCAGGAAATGTGTGAAGTCGTGAATATGCGGGATCAGATAGCGATCGGGTTCGGTGACGGTGTTTAATCGCCGAAAATCTCCACATGGCCTCCACTCCCCATTTTTCTTTTTTACCATATGTAATGGGCTTGACCACAGACTGCTGGATGGACGGCATATACCTGCTTTGAGCAATGTTTGTATTTCAGCTTTGGCAGCTTTCAGTCTGTGCAGTGTCAAGCGTCTAGGTTTTGTAACAAACATTGCCCCAAATGAACGCCAAGTGAACGCCCACGTTCTTGGTCAAGATGTCAAGTGGACCAAGTTTCATGACCTCGAAGCCTTGTCGGCACGCCTAGCTATGCTACGGACGTAGCTCAGGGAAAATGGGGGTGGGCTTGCTTCGGGCCACAAACATCTGGGGGTTACAAAAATAAAATAAATCAGGTGCCGACGTTCTCTAGGAATAAACCATCCAAAACAAAACAAAAAAATGAGAGAAAACAAAATTAAACGGAAAAACTTTACCAAAGATAGAAAGCGACTGGTGGTGGCGTTGCACTTTAAAGGGGCGGGAGGAGATGTTATTTCCCAACCCCGTCTGATGTTATACCCTCCCAACCTTCTCATGAACAATTATTTTATTTCATGAGCCCGCATATAGACCTAAGACTACAGGTTCATTTTAATGCATTTAATTCATTGCTTTATTTCAAAATTATTATAGAATTAAAATTTTTGCATATTTGAATATAAAGTTAACTAATATCCTGATTATAATATCGTCACTCAATTTTTAAATTTGAAGTTTGAAATTTTATTGAACCCATAAAATTAAAGTTATGCAAGTGCTTAAATATTAATCATTTATCGCTCTATTAAACGAAAACTTATACTATGCATGTCTTAATAGTGAATGGTTATTATTACAAACTATTACTTAATCATTAAGGGAATTATAAAAAAAAAACTAATTCTATGGTAGCATGTTTGAATGATAAAAGTAAACGTTTATCAACCTTAAAGAAACCGAGCAAATATTCTGTTACGCGGTCCTTAGGTTCATGACAGCAATTAACTTCGCGATGAAAAGAAGGAAAGACATAGTAACCAAAACAAATGTATTTAATTATATTCTACGTTAATCATCATTAGCTGTGTTTCCTTAACGAAACGTCAGAATTAACGCGAATGAAAAAAAACCAAACAAAAAAAATTTGCGAGTACCAAACAAAAGCTTATAGCGTACAGCAAACAGTGGTGAAATCGAACAACAATAAAAGAAACTTAGCAAGCGCTAACGTGCTCTTTGTTTGTCATCTTCTTTATTCCTTGGCTAAGCTTTTGTTGAGTGTCCGTCTTTTATAGAGAGCAAGATGATCAATTAAATCATGAGAAAAAAAAACTTACTTTGTTAAAGCTCCAACGGTGTCAGCAGGCCTGTTGAATTGTTGCGACGAAGTAAAGCTTTTAGAGTTAGGGAAAAAAAATTTATTGTGCTGCTCTTTGTTCTTTTCTGCGTTACTCTTGACGCTCCTGCAGTTTCGTTTTTTTGCAAAAGTAACATAATCAAAAACAGAAAATAAAATTCATGTGACATTCGTTTAGTTATTCCTTCATGGCTACTGCTTGTATATGATTATGAAGGTAACCAAAGGCAAGAATTAACGATATGTAAAAAAAAAATTTAGTTGATTGTCGTCCTAAATTAAACCACCGATCGTACCGTAGCCGACTTATGTTAATTTGCTCGGTTCGCGTTTATCTTTCGGTTTTACCAATATTTACTTTTTAATATCGCATAGTTACTTCGCTTATTAAATTCATGATTATTAAATTTTACTTTTTAAGATTATATCTAAGGAGCGATTCCAGAAATCAAGAAAAATTGCTTAACACAAATTACTTAAATATTAAAATACATGTGGTACTTTGGGGTGCGTTGATTTTTAGGACGCGAGAAGGCTTTCGCTAAGCTCGACGTGATTTTCGTGCTGGTCTTTTTCAGCACATTAAGCTGCACGTAAAAGTAGAACTCTAGCGAGGTGTTAAATGCGTGGACATACGAGCGGATGCTTGTATCGCTTATTAGTTTTGGGACGGCGGTCGTTAATGCATTTTGCACCAGGTTGTGAACAACAGCGTGATCATAGGGTTCGCGGGTGATACGCAGACTTAGGTAAATGCTTTCGAAGCAGGTTTTTTCTGAAGACCTTTTTGGCTGTTTTTGCACGTAAGGTTGGCAACGCTGGTCCGCCACAAGGTGGGCGGAGCGAAGGAGGTTTACGCTCAACAACTGTTTAAGTTATGAGACGTTTATGATAAACGCAATGAACGTTGCTGCGAATAAAGGACTGCCTGTTGATAAAGTTGCTGATTTCTGGGCGAAGTAAGCTGTTCCAATGATGACTAGAGTTGTGCTGATATGAGTAGCGCACGTGATCTTGGATTTAGCGATATAGGTTAATTACGTATCAGAATTTAGCAGCTGCTAATGCTTTTGGACCTGAATTATAACAAAAATGAAACATATAATGAACATGAACACATAACAAAGAGGGTAGGTTTTTACCTGAAGTGAAATTTTCTGCACGTCGAAATAAATGTCTTGGATTTATTTCAAATGGTTGCGATGAATATTCAATTTTCTTATTTTTTGAAAAATATTTATATTCAGGATTTGCTGCATTTTCTTCTGCTAAATTTTGCTCAAGTGGCTCAATGTCGTCTTCATCCGAATGCATAAATTCACTTTCATCATTCTCCTCGTCTGATAATGCAAAATCATCGTCACTATAGCTATTCATTAATATTAAAGTCGATGAAGACAGCATTATTTTAAATAAAGAAATAGAAAATGGAGTATTTTTGAGCAATAGCTTAATACCAGCAAATGGCAATGTTCATGTAAAAACTTTAAATACAAATGATAAAAATGTAACATTAAGTAATCTTGATTTTGAAACCAAACCATTAAAGAATTATAATATATTTTCTTGTAAAATCAACACTTAATATAACAAAAATAGACTTGAAACATTACTAAAAACGTTAGACAATGGTTGCAACGACCCAGATGCCAAATCATCAATAATAAATATTATTAAACAATACGAAGACATTTTTCATCTCCCTGGAGAACACTTAAGTACAAATAATTTTTACACACAGACTATACAAACAACAGATTTGACACCGGTATACATTAAAAATTACAGACTTCCACAAACACAGTTAACAGAGATAAATGAACAAGTCGACCAACTTTTATCTGACAATATAATAGAACACTCAGTGAGCCCCTACAACTCACCATTACTTGTAGTTTCTAAAAAGTCAATAAATGACGAAAAAAATGGCGACTAGTAGTAGATTTTCGTAAGTTGAATGAAAAAATTGTAAACGACAAATTTCCGTTAACAAAAATAGAAGACGTTCTCGACAGACTTGGAAGAGCTAAATACTTTTCGACCTTGGACATGACCAGCTCTTTTCACCAGATTAACTTAGACGAAGACTCACGACCGTTAACTTCTTTTTCGACTGGAAATGGACATTTCCAATTTAAACGTTTACCATTTGGATTGAAGATATCATCCAATAGCTTCCAAAGAATGCTGACCATCGCTTTTATTTATGTAGACGATATAATTGTTTTCGGTTGTAGTTTAGGACATCAGAACGAAAATTTATTAAAAGTTTTTGAAAGATTAAGAAAATATAATATAAAATTAAATTTAAATAAATGTTGTTTTCTGAAGCCAGAAGTCATTTACCTTGGTCATCTTATAACGGCCAAAGGAATTAAAACCGACCCATCTAAAAACAAAATAATTAAAGAATATCCGATACCGAAAAACGCGGACGAAGTAAGAAGGTTTGTTGCTTTCTGCAACTACTGCCGAAGATTTATACCTAAATTTGCCGACATTGCTAAAAATTTAAATTCACTTTTAAAGAAAATACCAAATTTCACTGGGACGAAAATTGCCAAAACTCATTTAATGAACTAAAAACAAAACTTTTAAATCCCCCGATACTCCAATATCCCGATTTCAATAAACCATTCATACTCACCACAGACGCTTCTAATTATGCTCGCGGTGCAGTTTTATCGCAAGGCGAAGTAGACTCAGACTTACCAATTTCATATGCAAGCAAATCTCTTGCAAAACATGACCTAAACAAGCCAATTATTGAAAAAGAGCTCTTAGCTATAGACTAGGCAATCAATTTTTTTCGAACCTACCTTTACGGTAGAAAATTTTCGGTTCTAACAGACCACCGCCCACTAATGTCTCTTTTCTCACATAAAAATCCGTCATCAAAAATGACACGCATAAGATTAGACCTTTGCGATTATGATTTTAATATTATTTACAAAAAAGGAAAAATGAATACTAATGCTTCCGTAATGATTCCCTAAAAGCGATGATTCTGACAAATACGGAAGTAAGCAAAAATATACTAGCTATTACAAGAGGTATGATAAAAAATAAACATACGCAAAATACTGATTTTAACAAAACGCATTGCAATTCCCATAAAAAGCGTCGCGAACTTTTTGAGTGGGATTGTACATCCATAACAGACATTAAAAAAATGAAAAAAATTAAGGTTCAATAAAGGTTCACATAAAGATTTTAAGGGTACCCAATTTGAAGTTAATGATGAGGAAGTAATTATACGATGTAGTGATAATCCACTGTTCACACCGCTGACTTTGGAGAAGCTATCATCAAAAATGTATAATTTAGGAATAGAAGAGTTAGCGTTAAAGAGAAATGATAATATAGTTAAAAGCATTGCAATGGATAAATTTAAAGAAATTTATAAAAATTTAAAAAGAAAAAATGAAAATTTGAAAATTTTAATTTATAATGAACCGGAAAGAATAGTCGACAAAGAAAACAAAATGAAATAATCGAAGAATACCACAATTCGACACATGGAGGTCACCTCAGTATAAGAAAAACTACGATGAAACTAAAACAAAAATACATATGGAAAAATATGAATAAAATGATAAAAAACTACATACTCAATTGCGATAAATGCAAATTAAACAAACAGACTAAACATACAAAAGAAAATTTAACAATGACAGACACACCAAGTACCAGTTTTGAAGTCGTTTCTATCGACACAGTAGGTCCCCTACGCTTGTCCAACAATAACAGATATATACTAACGTGTCAGTGCGACTTAACAAAGTACGTAATAGCATGTCCAATGGAGACAAAAGACGCGAAAACTGTTGCTAAAACATTGATTGAAAATGTAATTTTAATGTATGGTCACTTTAAAATTTTAAAATCAGATAGAGGTACAGAATTTCTCAATGAACTAATGTCGGAAATATGCAGTCTTTGGAACGTTAAACAAATATTTAGTACTCCATATCACCATGAGACTCTAGGCTCGATAGAGAGAAACCATCGAGTATTAAATGAATATTTACTAAACTTTTGCAAAAATGAAGAATGGGACCAATGGATCCCATACTTCACTTTTTCACACAATACCACGCTTCATGTTGATACTAATTATACACCATTTGAGCTAATTTTTGGAAAACTAGCAAATCTTCCAAATGATAATCGTTTTGAATCAATAGTATAGTAAATGTCTACAGACAACTACGCTCAAGAATTAAAACATAGATTAAAATATTCGTTACAAAGAGCAAAAGAATTAATAAATATTGCAAAAAATGAATAGAATTGAAAAAGATAAAAATATAAACCCGTTAAATTTAAGTATTGGAGATAAACTTTTAATAAAAAGGATGAATAGAAGAAAAAAATCAATCTCCTTACATTGGTCCATTTGTAATTGCAAACAAAAAAGGAGTAAATTCAGTAATTAATATTAATGGAAAACTAAAAGAATATCATAACAACATGTTAAAGAAATATTTGTAACAAATTGTATCTTTTTATTTTAAATTTTCAATTGTGTAAATAAATTAATTATATTTAAATACTGTAAACACAAAAAAAATTATTTTTCATAAATTTCAAAATAATTTTTTATCTTAAGAGTGAGGGTGTAATGTATACACTTCTACATTATAAAATACTAAAACAAACAATTATAAAACATATTTAAAAGATACACACCTTTACGGTACGTATCACCTTATTCTATTTTATTGTATTATGCTAAGATAATATTCTAACAATAAGAACATATGTTCATACTAAGCACTACTATCTTTTTCATTCACACGCATGTACTTATATTGCTGAATACAAAATATATGAAATTATATTTTTACTTTTAGTCCTACGCAAATATATTAACATATGATTATGTTTATGTTTTCTAATAATTTAAGTCTACTCACTCACACACATTATACTTCTTTTACTAAATTACAAATATGTATATGATATTCTACTATTACTTTTACACTAATTAAAGAACATATGATTCTGTTTACTTTCTAAATACAAAAACAATTGTTAACTAGTTTTAAGACAAAATACCGTTATACATACTATAAAAAGATGAACAAAACTCAAATAAAATTAATCAGTTTTGAGCTTCAAATAAGCTGCCGACTTTTTTATTTTAATAAGTCTTGAGCTTTAATAGCTGCCGACTTAAACCCTTTTAGCCTCTGCACTTTTTTTAGTGAACGGCATAAAAAAAGGATATTTAAAATGGCGCCAGTGGCAAACTTCGCTGGCAACCAATTAGGCAGGACCTTAAAATATTAATAGTAAATCCGCGAGTCCTTTTTTAAATAATCGCGAACCCTTACATGCGATGCTATGTCGCGAATAAAATTATGTGGCAATCCTGTCGCCAAAATATTATTACATGGCGATCCAAAATCATATTTACTTCACCATAAAACCTTTTTACTTTTACTTTTTGAAATCCTAGGATTTACATGATAGTCCCAACTTCCAAAAGCCATTAAAAAAGGATTTTCATTGTTAATTATCTTGTAAATTTCGAATTTTGCAAGGTCCGATAGTTGTATGTGAGGCATTTTCCATGATACATCCAGTATTGTCGATTTTAATTGATCTGTTGCATTAGTAGGATGATATGATCTATCATTAGACGAAGAACGTTGGAAGATAAGCTCATGCTTCGAATTTAATATTATTTTAGTGTATTCTTCAAATCCCATCAGCATTTTCAGCGTTTGTTGTTCATTGTTTTTAAATTTCAAACTCGTTGTTGCCACATTTTCCCTCCTTCATGTTGTACTATAAAGCCATGAATGTAAATCATTCTCTCACTTGGTAAGACAAAGAGATCCTGATTTCATACGAATCTCATCGTTATTGTTGAATGATTTTAAATATGGAGAGTAGCTATGGTAATCCCTATTTATAATACTGTCATCATATATTGGCTTTTGAAGGACATTTTATATTTCGTTCATGATTAAAGATGAAATCCCAAGAATTTTAAATATATTATGTTTAATGTTGACAACAGGTTCTTTTTTATATGTCCTCGATCGAGAGTTGATGTAAGACTAAATGTAAATCCTTTTTGAATAATTTTTTTTGTATGTAACAAACTCCCTTATAAAACACACATATTAACATAGAATCAATTAAACGTTTTTAAGAGAATAATCAAAAAAGGATATATCAGTAATTGACAACTAGTATTAATAATTGCTAACTACTCACTACAGCTTACTTTATAACTGCTTACTACAGAATCAGATCAGTATCAGATCAGCAACAGATCAGTATCAGATCAGCATCAGATCAGTATCAGATCAGTATCAGATCAATATCAGATCAGTATCAGATCAGCATCAGATGGCATCATAAGTAATGTGACCAACATTTTCAAAACAACAAGAAGTACACGCGCAGACTATAAAAAGATGTACATGAAATATATATAGAAGTACTAAAAAGAAGTACACCCACAAAAAAAAGGATGAAAAGATGCATGAATAAATCCATTGAACAAGAGGTTTTGTTTAGAAAAGATTAAAAATTAGATCTGTTTCAGACCGAAATTTAGAATATTTTTAAAGTTACAGCCAAAACAAGAAAGCCCGCCGTAGGGTTGTGTATGAAAGGGCTGTAAAAAATTTAAACACGTTTTTTTTTAAACTACGTATTCGAAACTTCGGGGAAGCACTGACTAAAAACTATTTAACCGATTTGACTAAAAATACATAGCTAGATTCGGAACCTTTCTATCAATTTTTCAATAATAACTTAATTTTTTAAAACAAATAAAAAAAAAGAAGTTCGATTTGAAAATTTTTTTTCACAAGTCTGCCATATTTTATTTGTTTTTTTTAATATACAAGGTGGCGCAAAAGTAACCTTGCGATGTTTTTTGGCTGTAATTTAAAAAAAAATTAAAAACTTTGATTCTTCTTGTGGATTATTTTTATTTGGTCTTTTAATTTTTTTTACATCAAGTCGAGAATATGATGTCATGTTGTTATATACTTTTTAGGATCGCCATGTTATATAGTTTTTAGGATCGCCAAGTTATATTTTATTTAATATCGTTTTATTTAATATATATGTAGGATCGTATTATTGTGTTATAGCGGCAGAGTTTGCCTTCGCTATAGGCTACAGTGTTTGCCGACTTGAACTATGTCCAAGGCAAACAGAGACATTTAAAATAAACTGAACAAGGCAAAGATCTGCCAACTTGTGTAGTTAATTAAAGTTTGATTTATTGTTGGCCATCTCGGCTCTTTTATAACATTTTTACAAAACTTACTTAGTAGTCTTAATCTATGGTCATACTTCTCTAGTTAATTAATATAATTATAACCTATGTTGCGTTTCGTTCTTGCATATTGAATTTGAATCATCGAAAGGATTCAAATTACATATTTTTGGTTTGACGAATGATAATTTGGCACGGTCAACAATATTGAGTGAGTAATGAAAATATTCGCATGCACTGAGTGCAGCACACGCCGATAATGCAGTGCTAACTTATTAGTCACTGAATATGTTGCTGTTTATGACAACGAAACTTAGGGTCGGCAGTGTGTATACTGAGAGCACACTACACCCTCATCCTTAAGAGAAAAATTAGGGGTTACAATAATTTTTCTTAAACGCGTCATCTATTATCGATATATATGTCATAAAATAGTATTAAAATATGATAAAAATATTTATGATATATTGTAATATAATATTTTTGGTTTCAATGTATTTGACTAAATATCTTGCTAAAGTATTAAATTATTGCCTTATATGGTTTTAGTTGGTTATTGTGTACTTTCTTATGTACTCCATTATAATCTATCACAGTATTAACTCCTAATCTATCTAATATTCTAAATGGGCCCTTATACGATAATTGTTGTTTATTCCTATCTTCTATTTTAAGTAAAACAAAATCTCCTATTTCTGCTCTTAGTGTATTTGTGTAGTCCAAATTCTTATAAGTACGCTTTTGTTTAGCTCGTATGAGCATTTCTTTTGCCTTATTTAGAGCAAAATTCAACCTAGTACGCACCTCGCTCCGGTAACTTTCGAAATCATAAAACCTTGCTTGTGAATTGTAAATGTCATTTGGTAATGACGCTAGTTTTCCGTATACTAATTCATGTGGTGTGTATCCTGTGTCTATGTGTGGGGTCGTGTTGTACGTAAATGTGAAGTATGGGATCCACTTGTCCCATTCGTGGTCAGTAGCTGTTGTCAATAAAAATTCGTTTAGCACCCTGTGGTTTCTTTCGAGTGAGCCTATTGTCTGGTGATGGTATGGTGTCGAAAATATTTATTCGATCTTCAAAAGCTTGCATATTTTGGGCATTAGTTCATTTTTGAATTCAGTGCCGTTGTCTGATTTCAACACCTGAAAGTGGCCATATTTTAGAATTACTTGCTCAACCAATGTTCTTGTAACAGTGTCTGCGTCTTTTGTCGACATTGGGTGTGCAATTACAAATTTTGTCAGTTCGCATTGTATTGTCAGTATGTAGCGGTACTCGTTTGAAATTCGTAATGGTCCTACAGTGTCAATTGACAATGTCTGAAAACTATTGCTAGGGGTGTCTGTTAGCGTGAGTGGTTCTTTTGTGTGAAGTGTTTGTTTACTTTTTGCACATATATCACAGCGTGACACAAAGTTCTTTACCATCTTACCCATGTTTTTCCAAACATATCTTTGTTTTAATTTTATTGATGTTTTTCTAACACCTAGGTGGCCTGTGTTATGGTAATCGTTGATTAGTTTGAATTTCGTAAGGTCATCTTGTACCCTTTTTGGTGGGTTATAAATTAGTATTTTTAATTGAGGACTTTGAGGATTCTTTCCTTTTTGAATATTTTGTTGTATCTTTGTTTAAGCTTCTTTAAATTCTTTATTTGTATACAATTTGACTATTTTATCATTGTTGGCTAGCGCTAGTTCTTCAATATTCTCATTTTTCATTTTAGATATCAGTTTCTTCAAAATCGAATCTAGATTCGTTGAATTGTCGCTGTATACCGCATGCATTTTTAAATTATTATGTTTAGATCTTAGCTTCTCCGAAAACAAAACTGGTTTCGATGGATTATCGCTAATCGCTACGTGCACTATATAACTTTCAATATATATTTTATTTTCATTATTTTTGGCCGTATAAAATTTTAAATCCTTTAATTCTTTACGTCACTAATTGATGTACAATCCCATATCAGAAGTTGATCAGACTTCTGGGTATTGTCACCATCTACAAAGATTTTTTCATTGCTATTATCATCTGCCTCATTATTTTTAATGGCTTCTTTATTTGCCATGCCTCTTGTAATAATTAACGTTCTTTTTATCTTTTCATCATTTTCTTGTGGTATCATTTCTTTTAAAGTTTCAGAGTCCAGTTGGATTCTTAAGAGTGCGTCTGCGTTAGTGTTCATGCTACCTTTTTTGTATATTATGTCATAGTCATAGTCACAAAGCTGTAGTCGAATCCGCGTCATTTTTGAGGAAGGGTTTTTGTGAGTGAATAACGAGATTAGTGGTCTGTGGTCAGTTATAACTGTAAATTTTCTGCCGTAAAGGTATGGCTTAAAAAGTTTATTCCCCAATGAATAGCTAATAATTCCTTCTCAATAACTGGTTTATTCAAGTCATGCTTTTGCAAAGATTTGCTGGCATAAGATATTGGTAAATCTTTACCTATTTCGCCTTGCGATAATACTGCGCCCAAAGCATAATTTGAAGCATCAGTCGTTAGAATGAACGGCTTGTCAAAATCTGGGTATTGTAATAAAGGTGGAGTTATTAATTTTTCTTTCAGTGTATCGAAAGCAATTTGACATTCTTCAGACCAAACAAATTTACAAGACTTCTTTAATAATGCATTTTAACTTTTTGCAATGTCTGCAAAATTTTGAATAAATTTTCTATAATAGTTGCAGAGTGCAACGAATCGCCTAACGTCATCTGCGTTTTTCGGAGTTGGATAATTTTTTACAGTATCGTATTTAGCTGGGTCGGTTCTGACTCCTTCACTTGTGATAAGATGTCCTAAATATACTACTTCAGGACGTAAAAAACAACATTTGGCCGCATTTAATTTCAAATTATGTCTTTGAAGTCTTTCTAATACTTTTATTAGATTTTAGTTGTGGTGATTTATGCTACATCCATGGATAATTATGTCATCCACGTAAAGAAAAGCATTTGATTCCAAGTCTGCGAGTGCAATAGTGAGCATCCGTTGGAAACTGTTTGAAGAGATCTTTAGTCCAAAAGGTAGTCGTTTAAATTGAAAATGTCCGTTTGTCGTAGAAAAAGCTGTCAAAGGTCGTGATTCGTTCTCTAGTTCAATTTAATGAAATGAACTGGTCATATCGAGTGTTGAGAACCATTTCGCTCTACCTAATTTGTCTAGAATATCTTCTAATCTCGTTAAAGGGAACTTGTCATTGACAATTTTATCGTTTAACTTTCTAAAGTCTACTACAAGTCTCCATTTCTTTTTGTCCGCCGTGTTCTTTTTTGGTACCAGAAGGAGTGGAGCATTGTATGGACTGAGCGATGGTTCGATAATATCGTCCTTTAGCATTTTCTGAACTTTATCACGTTCATTTATCACATCTGTTTGAATGTGTGGCAGTCTGTAGTTTTTTATGTATACTGGTATGTTGTCTGTTGTCGTGATGTTTTGTTTATAAAAATTATTTGTTGTTAGAGGTTCGTTATCTAGGTGGAATACGTCTTGATATTTTTTGAAAATAATATGTAGTTCGTCTTTAATTTTTGTGTCATTACATTGTATGTTTAGTGTTTCCAAGATCTTACTTAAACGTTTTTGTGAGTGTGTATGTATTTTGCTATTATAATTTAAAATGTCGTATTTGTCTAAAGAATCAGTTTCTAACTCAATACCATTTAATATTACTTCGTCATTTGTTGTATTTAAAATTTTTAAGTGTGTCATGCCGTTTTTCGGAGCTATTGAATTACTGAGAAAAATACCTTCTTGTATCTGTTTATTAAAAATCACCTTATCTTCGGTTAGTTGTAATCTGATCGGTTGAATAATTTCTGTTCTTGGTGGCACTTTTATTATTAGTGTGTTATGTGATTTCGAGTGCATTGGTAATATTATATGTGACTCATTAATTAAAATTGAAATAACGAATGTTTCATAGTCAATTTTGCAAAGAAACTTATTCAGAAAATCTCTGCCTAATATACCATCGGTTTCGATTGGAAATTCTGAATGTACCAATTGAAACTCAGATTCCTCCCTAAAATTAAGTTTTAGATTTTATGCTACCTAATGAAAAAATTTCTTCGTTTGTAATACCAATTAATTTGCATTTTTCGTCTGGGTTATAAAAATCGTCATTCAGTTTTTTACTAAACTTGCATTAAGAAATGTCAGCACCTGTGTCAATGAGAAAATTCATTATGTTGTTCTTGTATTTTATTTTTATAAAATTAGAATTTTTATCAGAAACTTTAAAAAACTTTACTTTTGGCTGTCTGGAAAAACCGAGTCTTCCGAGCCTTGGTAGTTTCCCTCATTATGCATTATGCGAATGTTTCTGTTTGTTTGGTTATTTGTGTATCTGTTGCCATTATAGTTGCTGTTGTTGTTTCGATTTCTGTTTTGGTTGCTGTTTCTGTCTTGGTTAGAACGATTACTGTTGTTACGGTTTCTATTGACGTTGTTGTTGTGGTTCAAATTTCTGTCATAGTAATCGTTTTGATTGTAATTTTGATTGAAATTATTGTTATATCTTCTGGGTTCATTGTGCCTATTGTTCGAATTGAATGGATTGAAATTGCGTTGTGTGCTTAAATTCTGTCTCATATTACTGCGGTTATTGACATTGTTTCGGTGTTGGTTAAATGACCGCTGAAAGTGCATGACTGCATTTGGCGACGTCATTTTCTAGTTCGAGTGCTAATTCTGTTGATTCTAATAAATCTTTAGGTCGCGCCGCGTATATGGTTGTTTTAAAGTTTTCATTCAGTCCCTTTTTAAATGCATCGAGTGCAATTTTGTTATTGCATTTTATTATGACGTTTTTCTCGGCTTCTGTCGCATGAGTCCCTAAACTTTAAACTCCTAGTCTGTTTAAACCTTCTATTATATTTAGTAATGGTTCTTTGTAGGTGTTTATTCGTAAGTTCCGTTGTTGTAAATTGTCAAGTATAGTCCGTAGTTGAGCTATGGTTGTGTTGTCTTTGTATCTAGCTTTCAACTGTTGTTTTAAAATTTCAAAACTTGATGGCTTCAAATAGCTACCCAATGAGGTGCGCACATTAGCTGTTAATTTTGCGTGGTAAACATACTGTAAAAAATCTAGTTTACCTTCACTACTTAATGTTTACTTTACTAATTCAGCTGTAATGAGAAAACTATCTAACTCATTAAAGTTGCCTGAAAAAGTGGGCAATGCCTTTGAGGCAGTTTCTAAACTAAAGGATGCCATTATTGGTGTTTGTTCTGTATCAGATTTCTCTTCTTCTTCTTCTAATTCATTATGGTCTTCAGCTGTTTTAAGTTGTTCTAAAATTAATTTTTGGAAATTTAAATGAATGTTACTGAACTCTAATTTTAAAGCTACTAATTCTTTGCTATCTTTGTTTTGACTTGCTAATAAGTCAAATTGTTCTTTTAAATCTTCTAGCTGTTGCTGTTTGGATATTAATGTGGCTCTTGTGTAGCCTCTAGCATAACTTTTTCTTATATTTTTATAAATTCTTTCTGCCTCTTTAATTATTCTTTCTATCTATTACAAAATTTTTTGATCATATTAATACATTTTATTTTTGAAGTGTTATTCAGACATTGGTAATGTGTGAATTTTTGATAAGTTGTTTTTTGACGTAGTTTTTAAAATAAACTACTGCGTAACGTATAATAATGATTATTATAAATACAAAACAGATGATTTCGATGATGCTGCTTTTGTCCAGGTTGTTTCTATTACCATTGCTGTTATTATTGTTGGTGTTCATGATTATTTCTTCCTTCATCATGTCTTCGTCTTTGTTTTGTGGGTTTACTATTGCTCCAGTTGTAGCCAGAATGCTGCCCATTAGTTTTTCTTGTTAAGCTGTTTGCGGAGAGTGTTGATTTCTTCCCAAATCAAGCTTGCAATGTCCCAGCTTGGTTGCTGTGGTTCTCGGGTTATGGCTCGTCTACTGAAATTGCTTTCGGACCGATTCGTTGTGGTATGTAGACTGGAATTGGGCTGTTCGCTGCTGATGTCGTTGTTTTCTGCGGTATATATTCTTCCATCAGTATAATTAGATTCCAGATTAGAGCTGCAGGATCGCCATGTTATATACTTTTTAGGATCGCCATGTTATATAGTTTTTAGGATCGCCAAGTTATATTTTATATAATATCGTTTTATTTAAGATATATTAAGGATCGTATTATTGTGTTATAGCGGCAGAGTTTGCCTTCGCTATAGGCTACAGTGTTTGCCGACTTGAACTATGTCCAAGGCAAACAGAGACGTTTAAAATAAACTGAACAAGGCAAAGATCTGCCAACTTGTGTAGTTAATTAAAGTCTGATTTATTGTTGGCCATCTCGGCTCTTTTATAACATTTTTACAAAACTTACTTAGTAGTCTAAATCTATGGTCATACTTCTCTAGTTAATTAATATAATTATAACCTATGTTGCGTTTCGTTCTTGCATATTGAATTTGAATCATCGAAAGGATTCAAATTACATATTTTTGGTTTGACGAATGATAATTTGGCACGGTCAACAATATTGAGTGAGTAATGAAAATATTCGCATGCACTGAGTGCAGCACAAGCCGATAATGCAGTGCTAACTTATTAGTCACTCAATATGTTGCTGTTTATAACAACGAAACTTAGGGTCGGCAGTGTGTATAACGAGAGCACACTACACGGTAGTTGTTCTCTTGATGTAAAATTTTGCTGAGAATTAGTAAATCTTCGTGTTTTTTAAGAAATTTTTTTGTTGCCTTCACTGTATCTAGTATTACATTATCTCTCGCGTTGATTTTTAGTGTTTTAATATGTCCGTCTAATGCTGCTGTAAAATTGGCTCTCGCTGTTTCCTGCTCTTCTTTTTGTGTTATTGATTGTATCAAGTCTTCACCCTCCGCAATGCATTTATACAGTGGTAATTGTTGTTTTGTTTTTGGCAGTGCATGTTTCGGTCCAAGTGACAGTAGCCACTGTATGTTTGTTGGTATTATGTGTTCTGTTTTGTTTATAAACCAATCTGTGTGATGTTGAACATTTTTGTTCCCTCTGTTTCTCTTTGAGTTGTATGTATTTGTGGAATTGTTTGTCTCTTCTGTTGCTAGCTAAGTTTTGGTTGAGTTTGTTTTCGCTCTTAAAAAACATTTCTGCGTGCTCTTTACTTATGTTGTCTTTCATATACTTTCATATACAACAAATTGACAACTGACTGGTTTCAGAAACATATGGCCTCAGGACGATTAATTAACTTTTACTCTAAACACCCAAAACGTGTAATAATAAATACCGCAACAAATTTTATTAAGATGGTTCTTGACATCAGTGACAAAGAGTTCCATAGAGAAAATATTAACAGAATAAGGACAATACTACGCAAAAATAAATTTCCAAAAAAGACAACAGAGGACTTAATTCGAAAATATAACAACATACAAAACAAAGAAGAACAAGAAAAAACAAGCGCCAAAATATTCAAATCAACGACGTACATTCCCGGTCTTTCCGAGAGATTCCCGAATTCAAACACGTACGACAAAGAAAAAATACAGATAGCATTAAAAACGAATAATACAGTAAAACAACTATAAAGCAACACTAAAACAAAAATTGACAAACTCGACAAATCTAATGTTATTTACAAAATTGCATGTAACGGTGACGGGTCCAACGTATGTAACCAGGCATATGTTGGGACTACAAAAAACAAATTACGGACAAGAATTTCTTCACATAGATCAGACCATAAAATACGTAGACTGTTGGAAAAAAAACAGCACTTGCAGCCCACTGTGCGAAACATTGACATACACCTGACTTTGACAGTGTTAAAATTTTATATCAAGAGAACAACTACCGTACACGGTACACACTAGAAATGCTTCACATTATTAGCCTAACAAAAGAGAAGAGAATAAATTTCAAAACAGACACCGACAACTGCGTACACATATATAGAAAATTCATAACAAATAAAAATTATTAATAAGCTAAGTTACCCGAAACAAGTAGATGTCAATATAATTGTTGTCAAATTGTCTCGAAGTTTTTGTAAAATTTGTAAAGTTTGTGTTTAATGGAAAAATTTGTTTATTTTTAAATGTTTTAATTTGTAGTATGTGAGTGAAACGTAAAATAAGTTAATGTATTGTTAATATAATTTTAAAATGTTTTCAGTTGTCCTGATAGTGATTGCCGACGGCAGTCGAAATATTGACAGTAAATTTTATAATTAAAACTTGGAGTTTTAGTGAACAAAAATTTCGGACCTTAAGCCCGCAATAATAAAATTTTTAAAATTAATGATTTTTTAACGATTTTATTAAAATTGCAAGAACTTTGGATCAAACACTGCAGTTGCCACTTTTTTATTGCTTTTTCTATAAATTTAAATAATCATATTTGTGTTGATGTGACATTTCAGAAGATGAAAGAAAGATGATTTAGAAAAAATAATAAAACGGATTTTAATTTTCATTCTAGCTGCCGCATTCTTCCTTATGACGGCAGTATATGTTTAACTACATAGCTAACACATCTCTCAACCAATTTCTAATTTTTAATCATTTAATTTAATCATTTAAATTTAAAATCATTTTCGAAAGGGAATTAAAAGACCTTTACGGTTCTTAGTTAAAATTTTTAGATAAATAAGCAAAACAAAAACTCACGAGCAGCTAAACTGAAAGATTACGTTAAATGATAATATCTGAAAAAAGTTTTTTAACGCCAATTAGCTTTTCTGAGGTAAAACAATATAAGACGGATAAATGGAAAATTGTTCAAGTAAAATATAAGGTCATAAAAGTTGTATAAAAATTTGGTGTTTTTTCGAAAAAATACCGGAGATATTTGCATGGAAAGTCAAAACATTGGTTTTCAACTCGTCTTATCTCGTTCTTAGGCTACGAGGTTTAATAAAAAAGTTGTTGCACTAAAAAGTTCTGCAGTTTTCTGATGGTTTTACTTCTACCGTGCGTGGCGGCAACGCATACTTTTTTTTAAAAGAAGCCTATTTCTAAATTGACGCTGGTCGTGATGCTGAAAAAACAAAAATATATCAACCACGCCTTCTTCTGGGCGTTTAAAACGCAATGAAAAAGTATACCCATTGTGCAGAACGAGTGAGGTATTAAAAATTAATAATATTTTTTTATATAATTTTATGTGTACTTTATTTAAAATTTTTTTAAGCACTAAATAAAAGCTGCTCTATTTTGCCAAGGAACTGACCCAGTTGCAGAATTGACATATTCTGTTAGTATTTTTTGGATGTATTTTCCATCGACTCTAACTGCACCTCTTCTATTGGATGTAAATGCAAGCTCTCAGCTTAATATCATACGTGAGAGTATAGTGGAGCAACTAACTAGAGCCATCGAAGCATCGGAGGAGAGGGTTATGCAAAGGATAGGTGAAGTTTCGGCAGAGTTTTTTAAAATGAGAACTTTCATTAGGAACCTGGTAGAAAGAGTGTCTGTCATTGAAGCTGCACATGATGAACTGAGTATGCTGAAAGTAAATATGAGTGAGATAAAAAAAACAACTTGTTGAACTCAAAACTCCTGGTTTGACTGAAACTTCACACTCTCTTAATTTGGATGGAGAAGTGAGAGCGCTGAAAACACAACTCGAAACATATTAGTGTGATACAATTGCCAGTGATGTCATTACTCGTGGAATTCCCTCTACAGCGAATGAAAATCTTAGTGACATGTTTGCTAAAGTCTGCTCCTTGCTTAAATGTGATTCTCTCAGGCTGCGCAATATTTTTAGAGTGCGCTACAACAACAACGTTAAGACTCTTGTCGTCATAGTAAAGCTTAAATCTACTTATGATCGCAGTTGTTTGTTTAAGAGTATTGCAGAGTTTCGTAGGGAAAATAAGCGGCAGCTCACACTCAGCAACATCAGATGTGGTGGAGAGGGTATAGTTTACTTTAATGAGAGTCTGACCAAAGCTAACCGTCCAATTATGATGTATGCTAGTCAGTTAAAAAGGGAAAAACTTGCTGTTGGTTTTACGCTGCGTGGGCGTGTGTATGTAAAAGCTGCTCGTGACGGTGAAGCAAAATTGGTGCAAAACAAAGAGAGCGTTGATTACATGTCTGGGAACCTGAGACAAGCTGTTTTATTTAGAGAAATTATTCTAAAATATGATGCTAATAATTTTTTTTTGCTTATGTATGCGTAGGTTATGTTGCTTACTCCACTTCGTTTTTGTTTTCTATTTCTTAACTATTTACTATCTAATGCTATCTCTCTATCAGCTGTTCTATTTCAACTTGCTAACTTCTCTCTGTGTTATTTTATTTATTTAATGCTTGTTGTTGGTTCTTGGTATATCTGTAATGAGTTTTGATGGAGTATCTAATGGTGCTGTTAATAACTATAAGGCTATTATCAATATCTTGTGCAAGCAGCGCAATGGTTTAAATGTTACATATTTTAATGTTAGAAGCTTAAATGGATCTAAACTCGACTATGCCAGGTATGTCTTTGATAAATCGCTGGTAGATGTCGTCTGTGTATCCGAAACATGGTTCAAGAGTGAAATTCCTGACTCTCACTATGATATTAATGGCTTTAAACTTTTCCGCAATGATAGATGTGATAGAAGGGGTGGTGGTGTAGCTATCTATTGTAAGTCTTATCTTAATGTAAAATTTGTTAGCAAGAGTAATGATGTTTGTGAGTTTATAAATGTTGAAATTTTTAATGAAAATTCTAAATTGCTTGTATCGTGTGTATATAATCCTCACCGCTCTGTTAGTCTTGAATCATACTTCAATGATTTATCTAATAAAATTATTGATTATGATTTTTTTTTGTGGCAATTTTAATGTAAATCTGCTATGTAATGACTCTGCTTCTGAAAGTTTCCATCATCTATCATCCTTGTGTGGCTTAGATATTGTTAATGATTGCCTTCAGGGGCGTAACTAGCGGGGCGCTAAGGGTGGACACTACCCTCCTTACTTTTTTAGAGTCGGCCTAATTATTATTTTTTAATTGAAGCCAGTCAAAGCCAGTCGTACCTTTTATTGACATTTTCATAACAAAAACCAACTTAAGTCGGCTATTTCTTTTTAATTCATACCCAAAACTATCTTCAGTCGGCCAATTCACTTTCAGTCGTACCTTAAACGAACTTCAGTCGGCCAACTCATTTTAAGTCGTACCTTAAACTATCTTCAGTCGGCCAATTCACTTTCAGCCATACCTTAAACAAAGATCAGTCGGCCAACTCATTTTAAGTCGTATTAGCGTTGAATTGTTGTAAACGAATCCAGTGTTCCTTTGTGACAAAATGTACGTAGTATAAATTCTGTTAAAAGAGTACGGAAATAGAAATGCATAGTAATGTTAAAGAGAGCAGCGGACCAAATGGAAAAATGAACCATTTTTAGTCCAATTGTGCAACCGTGTCTTTGACAAAAAAAAAACCGAAAATGATATTTTTGTTTGACCAAAAAAAATATTAATGATTTTTATTTAAGATTTAAAAAATTATAAAGGATTATTATTTTTATATCTGAGCTTCAATGCTTCAAAGCTTCAATTTTTGGATATAGCTTAATGATAACAGTCCCTGATACAAATACCTTGTCAAAAAGTTTAAAAATTAAGTGGAATAAAGCAAGCCCAAACGAGCAAGGCTTACTCAGTCGCCAAACATATTTCCTTTTTTAAAACCTAATTAATACATTTTTGTAGAACTTTTTGAGATTGAAATTTTTATCCAGAAATACCCAACATTTGTTATAAAAAATTTAATGACGATTGAAATCGGCCAACATATTTCAAGAAATTTTCTGAGCTCAAGAACTCTGATGTAAAATCTGTAATTTCATAGACTAAACATTTTAATTTGAACACAATTATAATAAATAAATATATAATGAATTTAAAAGATTTAGTCAGAGTACTGAAAAAAGATCCGTTTTAACTTTTAAACTCGAGATGATGGCAAAAAGAGCACCATTTTTAAATCTGCATTCAAAATTAATTTATTTTAAAAGCAACGCTTTATGTCATTGTTGATGTTCTAAACAAAATTTCCCAAAGCTTGTTTGATAACCTAATTAGTAGTGCTGTTGCATTGTTAAAATCTTTTAATGTTGATGCTGAATAGGAATTCTCAATTCGCCATCGCCGCCGTTTTGCGCCGAAACGTTTGGATGATAGAAGATTATTTAAGATAAAAAAAATTGTTTGTTGGATTCACTTCAATTGAAAGCGAAATTTGAAGTATTCTATGATTTATGCGAAAGCATAGAGACTCTATAGGGTACAGCTAATGTTTCAGAATGCAATAAAAAAATCTCTTCCTGCAGTTAACAAAATGTCGCGTTTGCTATGCACAGTGCCTGTTACTGTTTCAGGAAAAGACAGGATGTTCAGCAAATTAAAATTAGTTAAAAATTATTTAAGAACCATGCAAAGTGACTCACGTCTTAATGAATTATTAATATTTTCATCGGAAAAGGGCACTATTGATCTCATTAACTTAGATAATATTTCGCAGCAATGGGCTACCTTAAAAAAAAGGAGAATTAATATTTAAATGTTATACTTAAAATTTAAGTTTGTATTTTTTATTTAAAACACTATTTTTTAATTAATTTAAACAATTAAAAAAAATGTAAAAGAAATTGAAAGCCCTGTTAATTTTTTAACACATATAAACTATGAATTTTTAAAACAAAAAATAAAAAAATTTTTAAATGCTGATACGATAATGTTGAAATACTTTAATATTATTTTCTTTGATAGAGGGAACGATATGAAAACTGCCTTTAAGATATCTTCTTCACTTGAAAAAGATCGAAAGATTGAAGTGTTACTATACGTGGGTTAAAAATTTTAGGATTTCTAAAAACGGTACCAAAGATTAACGAAAAAGGCTGTTTGAGCTGAAACTGTTTTGCATTATATTTATTATTGTAAAACCTCTAAGATTATACCTACAATCAAACTCGAATTTTTAGAGCGTTAGAAATGTAAAAAAATAGGGTAATTTTTCAATTTTTGTTTTGAAAATGGCGCCAAAAACAGTTATGAGGCTTAGTTGGCTGATTATACGTAATCTTATAGTTTCAAGTATTATCGTTTAGATGAACTAAAAAAATTTTGAGTTACCTGTTGTAAAAGCTAAGAAATCATTGCCACCTTTTTGGATTCGAAAAATTATGTCCAAATTGTGAAAAGCTTAAGAGAGCAGATAAAAAGCCAAACCAAAAAAAATTCAAAACGTACTTAATTATATGTATTTTGATGTATAAAAGTTCTCTTTTCATCATTAAAAAAAGTTTTTAGTAAAAATAGTTACAAGGTGTTTTTCTTAGCCGTTCAAATTAAAAAGACCACTTAAGATTTATTTATATTTATCGAACGGATAAGTAACTTTATATAATTTAGCAATATGGTATTTAAAAAATAGTTGGGACTTAAGGGCATCCAGTCGGCCGAAATACATTGATACCCCCCCCCCCCTCAAAATGGCCTCGGTACGCCCCTGATTGCATTCCAACTCGATATATGTATAACTGTGAACCTAGTTTACTTGATGTTTGTTTAGTGTCTGATATCTCTTTGCTCCTAAAATTTAATCAAATAACTTTAATGTCAGATCATGATTTACTCTTCAGTTCACTAAATGTCAACTTTGGTAGAAATACTTCTGTTAGTTTTTCATATTATGACTTTAAGTCAATTAACCTTATTGCCTTACTTGAAACCTATATGGTGTTAGATGGAATGACTGTTGGTTTCATGATTCGGTTGATGTTAAACTAAAAAATTTCCTGGACAAGTTATATTGGTTGTTTGCTCGTCATGTTCCATTGCGTACTGTATTAGTCTCGAATAATTCTTGCCCTTGAGGAATAGCATACAAGCTGCAATTAGGCTCAGAAATAAACTCCACTCGAAATGGAAAGTATGCTCCTCGGCTGATAACTGGGATAAATTTAGAAGAGTTCGTAATGCTGCGAATGATATAACTAAGCTAGCCAAGAAAAAGTTTTTTTACTCTAAGCTCAATCCAAACCTTAGCTCGAGACAATTATGGCAACACATAAAAAAATGCAGAGTTTTCAGCAAACATTCAACTGAATGCTGTTTAAATCCTGATGACTTAAATATTTTTTTTTTGGCTGGTGGAAACCTTGGTCATTCTAGCAATATAAGCAATGTTGAGTTGCCTGTCCAATGTGGTAACTTGCCGTTTGCCGCGTTTGAGTTTACTTCTGTGAGTGAAGATTATGAAGCCAAATGTATAATGATGATTAAGTCTGATGCGGTTGGGGTTGACGGATTACCTATAAGGTTCGTTAGATTAGTTTTACCTTTTATTGTCTCACTGTTAACTCATATAAAGAATCATTGCTTAACTTGCACCCGGTTTCCTGAATTATGGAAGACTGCCATGATTTTGCCTGTAGCAAAAACTGGTTCTGCTTCTGAACCCAGCGGCTACAGACCTATAAGTATTTTACCTGCGTTAGCTAAGGTCCTCGAGCGTATAATGAATGGTCAACCAAATCACTGAACATCTAAATATGAATAAGCTTTTATCCCCTTTGCAGTCTGGCTTCAGGGCTGGACATAGTTGTACCACGGCTATGGTAAAAGTTCTTGAAGATATATGGATTCCTTATGACCAAAACTTTTTGACTTTATTATGCCTTGTTGACTTCTCTAAAGCGTATGATTCCGTCAACCATGTGATTCTCTGTCATAAGCTAAAAAAATTTTTTAAGTTTAGCTCTACTGCGGTTAACCTGATATCAAGTTACCTTGATAGAAGAATGCAACAGGTGAAGATAGGTAATACCAATAACTGGGCTGTTGCTAACTTGATCCTTATAAACCCCAAAAAAACTCACGTATTACCTATTGCGAGGAGTGATTCGTGCTTTGTGGATATCCCTCCGCATTTTATTGGTGATAAGCAGCTTAATTTTGTCCCTAAGGCTAAGAACCTTGGATTTATTATTAACTCTAAACTAACTTGTACAGACCATATTAGTTCAACAATAGGTGAAATATGTGGGGTTTTACGCCATTTACGAATTTCTCAGAACTTTACGCCTACTGAAACTCGTCGTAGACTAGTTGTAAAATTAATTTTACCGCAAATTACATACTCTGATGTGGTATATAGTCAGCTGGACTCCCAATCACAGCATAAACTTTTGGTAGCTTTCAATAATGCAGCTCGGTATGTAAATGGAATCAATCGGTATAATCATATTACTATAAGAAGTAAAGAAATTCTTGGGTGTGGTTTATTTAGTTATTTAAATATGCGGAACATAATAGGGGTATTCACGGGTTGATGCGAAACACAGTTGCGACGATGCGAAAATGCATGATTGCGAACTTTCGCATCATCCCAACAACAAACACATTGGAAGCAATTTTGCAATTTTTCTTGAATTATGCACTGCTCAAACCAATTGCGAGAACGCACAAGCAGTGATGCTAAACAGATGATTCGTGTTTTGGTTGTTTTTGAACGTAGTTGCCACCTGGGTAAAACTTTAAAAAGGTTAAGTTTGTACGTTGATTTTAATAACTTCTTATGATTTTGAAATAAGGTGGCAATGTATTTACTGTTCATTCGACATTTAATTTTATTGCATAATTAAGTTGCAATATTGATGTTCACGCGTAAGTGCGCAAATTATCTTGCATTTTCACACTCTTGCAATTCGCGACAACCCGTGAATACCCCTAATATTTCTACACTCGCTTTTGCATACTCAAATGCCTGAATATCTGTTTGTAAAACTTCATTTTCTGCAGTGCCAACGGTCAATTGGGTTTATTGTTCCCAGGTTTAACTAACTAAACATCAGCAGGTTCTTCTTCATCAGCACAATTAGACTGTGGAACTCATTACCTAAATCTCTAAAGCAGATAACTTCACGACCCAACTTAAAGCATGAAATACTATATAAAATACTATAGCACTTTAAATCAATAATTCTGTACTCTCCTATATTTCATTATACTACCTGTTTCTGTTCTTTTACTTTAGTTAGCGTAACAATGTTAGTTCTATAAGTTAATATATTTATAAGTTTTAGAAAATTGTTGCTAGAAATATGTACCTATGATATATACTTTTTAAGTTTAACTTATTTTATTATAATTAATATTTAAACTGATTTTTTATTTTAATTTTAAAATTCATTTTCATGCTTATTTGGTTTCCCTTATTTTGGCATTCCCTTATGGAGTGTCGGGTATGACGATCCCGCGGATCCTGAGTCACTGCTCTTATTTTTAATTACATTTATGTACTTTCATATCAGTCCAAATCATCCTAATTTTGTAAAATATTGTGAAAATGTTATCGCTATGGTTTAGTAATAATAATAACTAATAATACCTAATCATAATAATCCATCATCAAAAATAAATTTCAATGTTATCTTGTCAAAGTCGTTTAAGCTAAGCTATTACCTTTGAATTTCAAATGAACATGTCCTTATTCTTAATTTTCATATTCATTTTCATTTAAATTTTTATTTTTATGTTAATTTTAATTTTACTATTTACTCATATCTTATTTGTGCAACCTTGATAATACACTTTTTGTAGTACTAAAAAAGACTAAGTCTTATTATACACCTCAGTTTTAATATAAATAAATAAATAAATAAAATAAAATAATTTAAGAAAAAGACCTTAATAAAAAAAAATAATCAGAAGATCTGCCATGATAGGAAGCCAAGTCAGTTTGCATAAGGGAACCTTCTTGATGCACGCTAGCTGCCCAATCTCCGCCCACCCAATTTCCATCGCTATCTTCAAATCCTGAGAACGTTGTGGGGCAATAATTTTGGGGATTTTTATTCAGCAAGAAATTGTGTAGCAAACAACACGCGGAAACAATTTCTTGTGCCCGATCAGGACTACAAAATAAAGCCTTCTTGAGGCAAAGCCATTTCGCACTTAAGATGCCTTGCACGACTTAACCTATAATTAAAAATCCTTTGTTCAGGCAAAATGGGTTTGGAAATTCATGGCTTCAATATTCTTTTGCTAAAAGGCGATGAAATGAGGAAGTTTTTTCCTTCGACATAAGCATCTGGCGGAAAAGAGCAGGTATCATTTACCACACTAGCTCCAAATTTTGAGTTTTTGAAAATATTACAATCACCCTCGCTTCCATATGCGCCGATGTCTAAGTAGGTAAATTTGTAGTAGGCATCGCAAGTGACCAACACTACTACGGAATGAAACCCCTGAAATAAATTTTTATATGATTAAGTTCGGTTGTTAGTATTGAAATCTTGCATTCAACACACTTTATAGTTATAAAATATGCTACCACTATTTGCTGGAGCTATAATGTCCTCATGCTTCCCATCTATTGCACCGACGCAGTTTGGAAAATTCCACTCATTTCGAAAGCCATCCGCTACTCCTGAAAGCATGTCCTCATTTCACCGAGGTATTTTATTTTGTAGAGTTGTGCATATTACTTCACAAACGTAATCAATAATTCTACCAAAATGTTTGCTGATTCTGTAGGTATTTTTATAAATAGATACAATTGCAAATATAAAACTATTAAAACTCTTACTCTAAAACAATTGCGAGTTTTGGCTTGGTTGGTATAAAATCGTTTGGCCTAGTGTTCCGTTTTGGAAGCAAGTTTGGAAGCAATAACTCGTACAATTCATCAAAGATTGCAGGAGGCATGTGAAAATTTTTACTAAATAAATTTGGTGCACTTTGAAGATTTGCGAAATCTGTTAGTAACTTTCTTTTCTGGTTGCGCTCTATCAGATATGGGCTCACCCAATACCTGGGACTTTGACGAGTCTTTCTTTTTTTCACTTCCTCCTCCTCCTCCAACAGCTCCATGCCTGCCAGGAAAATCCCACAGTTCATTATTGAGATTAAATCAGCCCTATAAATGTCAACGCACATCAGTAAATTATATAAAAAACTTTTTCTCAATTGCTCACTTTTGCCATTCATTCATTTTGTTTAAATAACTTCGAAACAAATTTTTTTACAAGAGAAACAGCTGACAATTTCTTAAGAATGTGTCTTGTCAAAATTACTTGAGTACTCCTTTTTTGTACCCAAGAAATATAAGCAACATTTTTCTTAACCAATTACTTGAGAGCTGGATAGAGGTCTATATGATGTAAACTGTTGAGTTATGGACAATAGGGAGTAGCGAATTAAGATTGCTTTCTCGAATTTCACATTATAAGAGGTCTTAAAAGTTGCATGTTATAATTTATTTAAGGATAGTTTTATTTTGTTATAGCGGCAGAGTTTGCCTTCGCTATAGACTGCAGTGTTTGCTGACTTGAACTATGTCCAAGGCAAACAGAGACGTTTAAAATAAACTGAACAAGGAAGAGATCTGCCAGCTTGTGTAGTTAATTAAAGTCTGATTTATTGTTGGCCATCTCGGCTCTTTTATAACATTTTTACAAAACTTACTTAGTAGTCTTAATCTATGGTCATACTTCTCTAGTTAGTTAATATACTTATAACCTATGTTGCATTTCGTTCTTGAATATTGAATTTAAATCATCGAAAGGATTCAAATTACATATTTTTGGTTTGACGAATGATGATTTGGCACGGTCAACAATATTGAGTGAGTAATGAAAATATTCGCATGCACTGAGTGCAGCACACGCCGATAAGGCAGTGCAAACTTATTAGTCACTCAATATAACAACGAAACTTAGGGTCGGCAGTGTGTATAACGAGAGCACACTACACCCTCATCCTTAAGAGAAAAATTAGGGGTTACAATAATTTTTCTTAAACGCGTGATCTATTCTCGAAATATATGTAATAAAATAGTATTTAAATATGATAAAAATATATATGATATAGTGTCATATAATATTTTTTGGTTTCAATGTATATTACTAAATATCTTTATTATTACTAATTTGAATTTCGTAAGGTCATCTTGTACCGTTTTTGGTGGGTCATAAATTAGTATTTTTAACTGAGGACTTTGAGGATTTTTTCCTTTTTGAATATTTTGTTGTATCTTTGTATTCTTTGTATTCTTTATTTGTATGCAATTTGAATATTTTATCATTGTTGGCTAGGGCTAGTTCTTCAATATTCTCATTTTTCATTTTAGATATCAGTTTCTTCAAAGTCGAATCTAGATTCGTTAAATTATCGCTGTATCCCGCATGCAATTTTAAAATATTATGTTTAGGTCTTAGCTTCTCCGAAAACGAAACTGGTTTCGATGGATTATCGCTAATCGCTACGTGCACTATATTACTTTCAATATGTACTTTACTTTCATTATTATTGGCCATATAAAACTTTAATTTCTTCATATTCTTGACGTGACTAATGGATGTACAATCCCATATCAGAAGTTGATCAGACTTTTGGGTATTGTCACCATCTACAAAGATTTTTTCAGTGCTATTATCATTTGCCTCATTATTTTTAATGGCTTCTTTATTTTATTTTTTATTTTTTTTTATTTATTTAATTCATCTTCATCAAACAGAGTATAAATATCTCTTACTGATTACTTAAATACACTAAATCACTAAAGTGAATTTATCAATTAGATACAAATTAAAGTTATTCTCTAGAGTTATAATATATACTGTTAAAATATAAAAGCAAAGAATTTTTAAACTCACCTCTACTTAAACCAAGATTAAAATCTATATCTTGGCACACAGAGTTTGCCAGTCTTAAGCAACGCGTTAAAGGTTCATTCCTGCAGTAATTCACTCTATGAAAAGGTTAATAAAATAAATTTTGAGCCCTTAGAACACGAGAAGGTATGTGAAAAGAAATTTGATAAAGTAGAAACGAACAATTAATATCAAAGCAAATTATATCTCTCACAAACATAATAGCAAAATATTTACGCCGGATGACTAAAGATTGTATTCCCAGAAGGAACCTTCTAGCTCTATATTCAGGCATATCAATATTCCATCTCAAGCGACTTATTGCAAATCTCGTAAAACGTCTCTGAATTTTCTCGATTCTGTTAGAAGCACATGCATAAAAGGGATCCCATATTATGCAACAATATTCTAAAATAGACCTTACAAAGGCAAAATATAAAGCTTTAAGAGAAAAAGGATCACAAAAGTCTTTAGAGTTCCTGATTATAAAACCTAACATACCATTGGCCTTTGCAACAATATAGTCAATGTGACTTGAAAATGTGAGTTTGATATCAAAAATTACTCCAAGATCTTTTTTCTCGGTTATTCTTAACAAAGTCGTATTTCCCAGCTTATAAGGGTAAAATGCAGGAGAATTACTTCGGCAAAATGTCATGCTTTGGCAGTGGCGTAACAAGGTGATCAAAGGCCCTTGTGCAAAACTTCAAAAAGGGCCCCCACAAAAAACAAAAAAAATTTATAAAAAAATATCTGCAAAATAAAAGAAGTACAGTGACATTTTTTATTTTATTTTATTAAATTTTTTGTCGAGCTTTGACATAAGCAAAATTTTCTATTAATTTTCCTAAATCTAATTCAGACGCCTGTTTGTTTTCAATTGCAATCAATGCTAAATTTGATAATCTGGGTTGGCTTATCTTATTTCTTAAATATGTTTTAATAATTTTCAATTTACTAAATGACCGTTCTGCACTTGCGGAAGTCACTGGGATTGTAAAGAACAGCAGCACAGCTGTGAAAATTTCTGTTATGTCACATTCAATTGCTCCAAAATTTGTTATTATTTTTTGACACACCTGTTTAACAGAACATTCAATTGTTAATTCCGGTAAAATTAGTTTATAAATACTGATGAATTGATGAGTAAAATGTTGGCCAATTACTTCACAGTATTTTTTTTGAAATTTGTCGCATTTTTTTATCAAATCTGATTCGTTAATCTTGAGTAAAACTTCTGAATTAAAAATATCAAATATGTTACAAATGGAACTCATACCAACAAAACGTGCACTCAGTTGAGTAGTTAGTATATCAAGTACATTATTAAAAACATGTACTTTAAAATATTCTTCTTCGTTATTAAATCTGTAGTCTGAAGCTAATTCATCAATAAATTTTTTTACTTTTCTTTGACGTTTCACAAAAAAGTGGGGATCGATACCGTATTTGTTAGACATTTCTATGGCCTTCTCTTTAAAAAATCGAAGTCCGTTCTATATATATTTAACTTTTCATTAGCGGCTTTTAATGCTCTAGAAGCTTTGTCCAAATCTATATCGCATTGTTGTAAAGTTTTTGAAACTAAATTAATGTCGTTCAATATAGTGTAAAAAAATTCAAGCAGCAGAACAAATTCAAAATTAAATACTTTTTTTTGTAATATTTTGGCCTCATTACGTTCATCTTTGTTAGTACTTTCTAACACTATTTCGGATAGTGATCTATATATATCAAAAAATCTAACTTTAATTGCAGATATTGTGCAAATTCTACTGGACCATCTAGTAGGATTTAACTTTTTTAAGGTCACTTCAGATTCGCCAGTAAATTGATAATAGATCCCAGCGCTTAATGCTATTTCCAAAAAAGCAAAACAATTCTTGCAAAATAGCAAAAAAATTTTGTGCTTCCACACAACCGCGAACGGCATCGTTAATCACCAAATTTAAATTGTGGCTAGCGCAATGTACGTATTCGGCATTTGGCTGTATATCTTTAATTTTCTTTTGGACTCCGTTATATATACCACTCATCACATTGGCTCCATCATACCCCTGACCAACGCAGTTTTTTAAATCAAGTTTTTTTTCATGGAAAAGTTTTGTAACTTGGTCAACTAAGTCTGCTGCAGAGTGTTCAGTTACTTCATAGAAACCTAAAAATATTTCTTTTACTTGAACGTTGATTGGATGTCCGTTCTCGGATCGATTTATTGATGCATATCTGACAACCAAGCTTAATTGATCCACCTTTGAAATATCTTGAGTTGTGTCCAAAATTACGGCAAAAAACGGTGATGATCTTATTTGTTCAAGTAAACAATGTTCTAGTTCGCTGCCTATGCACTGAATCATCTCGTTTTGAATTTTTGGGCTTAAGTATTTTGTTGACCCTAAGATATTCATTTGAAAAGTATAAGTAAAATGCAAAAAAAAACATAAAACCGCAAATACCTTTAGGCATATCTAAAACTTGACGCAGAACATGATCATATCTGGAAATGAGCTGGACAATTGACAGAAAATTTCCTGCATTATTCTCCTGACTTAAGTCTTCTCGGTGTCCTCTTAATGCAAGTGAGCTCTTTGCCAAAGTTATTATAATGTCGAAAAGTCGTTGCAAAACAGTTTTCCAAAAAGAGGACTCTTTTAGAATGTTACTCTCTAGATCCTTGTCAATTGTATTTCTTTTTTTCCAAGCCTCGTAAGCAGCACATGCATTTGTATGAGCATTTGTCAAACTATGCTGTTTAATTTTTTGTGACAGGTGTTGCCAAGACCTATAACCTGTATTGAATTTTTTTCTAGTGCAAATAGCCAGCATGGTTGACAATACACCGCATCCATAACTGTTGAATAACATAACCAAAAGCGCCTTACTGCGCCATATTTTGTGCTTGACATATAAAATAATTTAGAAAATCATCTGTTGTCCTGTAAAGGATCTTTCGGAAAAGGTCCTAAGGGCTGAACAGGGCCCATATAAACAATTACTTTTTTCTCTTCAATGCTCAATTCTTTTTTTTTCCAAATTTTCAAAGGTGAAACATTCTATTACGGTTGGTGGTTCTTTCTCTCCTCTTTCTGTTGGATAAAGCTGGATATTCTGCGTTTCTGAACTAGAAGCATCTTTAACAGGCCCTTCACTAGCCTTACTGCTCGGATACTGATTGCATTTATCGGTATCTGTAAATTGCTCTTCATTATTCCTTGGACCAGAAGTAACAAAAAACTTTTCTATTTTTTGTAATTTTTCCTGTTTTTCGGCCTTTTCTTTTTGTAGTTTGCGCTTACATGCCCCACTTTTTTCTTTTTTTTTATCCATTTTTAAGAAATAGTTTCTAATTACCAATAGAAATTTGTCAACACCAACAAAAAACTCAACAAATTAGAACTGCTTAAAAGCTTATTCGAACTGCTGTTTGTTTTGAATTAACCGTTGTTTTATCTTCTGTTTTACTTTGTCTGTACGTTTCTCTGTTCTCTGTTTCATTCACACGTGTGTTCTTAGTTTGACAGATCAATCGCTGTTTCATTTACTCGTTTGCCAATATTTTGTGCTTTGACGTTTTCCCATTTTCTCAGCTGTGTTCAGTGTTTTCTTCTCCATTTTACATTGAATGCGTTCAAAATAGATTGGGCCCCCAGACGATCTAACATGTTCGTCAGATTTGTCAAATCGTACGACAAATTTTGCCGTTCATGGGCAGAAAATCGATTTGGAGTCAGCGAAGGGCCCCTATCGACCAAGGGCCCTTGTGCACTGCACGCACTAGCACCTAAGGAGTTACGCCACTGTGCTTTGGCATTTAGATAAATTGAGGGGCAATAAATTGCTACTGCACCAAGAAGATAGTTGTGACAGATCCCTCTCCATATTTATACTATCATTTGTATCTTTAATAACAGAAAAAATATTTATGTCATCGGCGTACATTAAACATTGAGAAAAAGTCAACATTTTGGGAATATCGTTTATAAATAATAAAAACAGAAGTGGTCCTAGGTGGCTACCCTGCGGGACACCAGAAGAGACCATTATCGCATTAGATTGGAATTTATTAATACGAACAAATTGAGTACGACCAATAAGGTATGATTTGAACCACTAATTTATAGAATGAAATCCAATGAATTTGAGTTTTTTTAACAGTAAGTCATGATGAACACTGTCAAATGCTTTTGAAAAGTCCGCGAATATAACGTCACATTGATATCCATTCTCAAAACAGTTTAAAAAATATTTTGTAAATATTGCTAAATTTGTAGTTGTAGACCTTCCCTGAAAGAAGCCATGCTGAAACGGTGATATTAACTCCTTCACTAAGAAAGTAAGTCTGTTGTAGACTAATTTTTCAAAAAGTTTCGGAATGGTAGATAATTTACAAATTGGGCGATAGTTAGTAACCTCATTCTTTAAACCAGATTTATGAATCGGTATAATAAAGGTGGTTTTCCAACTATCTAAAAATTTGCCTTCCTTAAGTGACTGATTGAAGATCATCATAAGAGGTAAAGCTAACGAGTCAGCGCAATTTTTTAAGAGTATGGGTGGAAAACCGTCAATCCCAGACTGTTTATCCTGATTCAATTGTTTTAAGCCTTCGGAAACTTCTAGTAAGCTAAGATTTAGGCTACCTATTAATAAAGGTGAATTTACAGATGAGTAAGCGTAAGTATCTGAGATAATATCAGACAAAATATAAACTGATTTGAAAAATTCTGCGAAAAGATTGCATATAGAAAGGGGGTTGGATGTTGTATTACCCTTATAATTTATGGTATTTGGAATAACCGTTGACTTTTTTTTGCTGTTAATAAAATGCCAAAAACTTTTGCTATTATTTTTGAGCTGGCGTTCAATCTGATAGATATAACTTTTGTATAAGAATTTATTTAAAAAATCAAATTTTCTTTGAAGAGATCGATAGTTATTTAGAAGAATTGAATTGTTATCAGAATTCCTATAGAGTTTATATGCTTTATTCTTCTTATTATTTAAATTAATTAGTTCTTTATTGAACCATATTGGTTTAGAAGAATTCCTTAATGAAACTTTGCCATGCCTCTTGTAATAATTAACGTTCTTTTTATTTTTACATCGTTTTCTTGTGGTATCATTTCTTTTAAAGTTTCAGAGTCCAGTTGGATTCTTGAGAGTGCGTCTGCGTTAGTGTTCATGCTACCTTTTTTGTATATTATGTCATAGTCATAGTCACAAAGCTCTAGTCGAATCCGCGTCATTTTTGAGGAAGGGCTTTTGTGAGTGAATAACGAGATTAGTGGTCTGTGGTCAGTTATGACTGTAAATTTTCTGCCGTAAAGGTATGGCTTGAAAAAGTTTATTCCCCAATGAATAGCTAAAAGTTCCTTCTCAATAACTGGTTTATTCAAGTCATGCTTTTGCAAAGATTTGCTGGCATATTGGTAAATCTTTACCTATTTCGCCTTGCGATAGTACAGCACCTAAGGCATAATTTGAAGCATCAGTTGTTAGAATGAAAGGTTTGCTGAAATCTGGGTATTGTAATAAAGGTGGTGTTATTAATTTATCTTTCAATGTGTCGAAATCTATTTGATGTTCTTCCGACTACGTAAACTTTGTGCCTTTCTTTAAGAGTGTATTTAGGCTCTTTGCAATATCTGCGAAGTTTGGAATGAATTTTCTATAGTAGTTGCAGAATGCAACGAATCGCCTAACGTCATCTGAGTTTTTCGGAGTTGGATAATTTTTTACAGTATCATATTTAGCTGGGTCGGTTCTGACTCCTTCGCTTGTGATAAGATGTCCTAAATATACTACTTCAGGACGCAAAAAACAACATTTGACCGCATTTACTTTTAAATTATGTTTTTGAAGTCTTTCTAATACTTTTATTAGATTTTGGTTGTGGTGATTTATGCTACATCCATGGATAATTATGTCATCCACGTAAAGAAAAGCATTTGATTCCAAGTCTGCGAGTGCAATAGTGAGCATCCGTTGGAAACTGTTTGAAGAGATCTTTAGTCCAAAAGGTAGTCGTTTAAATTGAAAATGTCCGTTTGTCGTAGAAAAAGCTGTCAAAGGTCGTGATTCGTTCTCTAGTTCAATTTGATGAAATGAACTGGTCATATCGAGTGTTGAGAACCATTTCGCTCTACCTAATTTGTCTAGAATATCTTCTAATCTCGTTAAAGGGAACTTGTCATTGACAATTTTATCGTTTAACTTTCTAAAGTCTACTACAAGTCTCCATTTCTTTTTGTCCGCCGTGTTCTTTTTTGGTACCAGAAGGAGTGGAGCATTGTATGGACTGAGCGATGGTTCGATAATATCGTCCTTTAGCATTTTCTGAACTTTATCACGTTCATTTATCACATCTGTTTGAATGTGTGGCAGTCTGTAGTTTTTTATGTATACTGGTATGTTGTCTGTTGTCGTGATGTTTTGTTTATAAAAATTATTTGTTGTTAGAGGTTCGTTATCTAGGTGGAATACGTCTTGATATTTTTTGAAAATAATATGTAGTTCGTCTTTAATTTTTGTGTCATTACATTGTATGTTTAGTGTTTCCAAGATCTTACTTAAACGTTTTTGTGAGTGTGTATGTATTTTGCTATTATAATTTAAAATGTCGTATTTGTCTAAAGAATCAGTTTCTAACTCAATACCATTTAATATTACTTCGTCATTTGTTGTATTTAAAATTTTTAAGTGTGTCATGCCGTTTTTCGGAGCTATTGAATTACTGAGAAAAATACCTTCTTGTATCTGTTTATTAAAAATCACCTTATCTTCGGTTAGTTGTAATCTGATCGGTTGAATAATTTCTGTTCTTGGTGGCACTTTTATTATTAGTGTGTTATGTGATTTCGAGTGCATTGGTAATATTATATGTGACTCATTAATTAAAATTGAAATAACGAATGTTTCATAGTCAATTTTGCAAAGAAACTTATTCAGAAAATCTCTGCCTAATATACCATCGGTTTCGATTGGAAATTCTGAATGTACCAATTGAAACTCAGATTCCTCCCTAAAATTAAGTTTTAGATTTTATGCTACCTAATGAAAAAATTTCTTCGTTTGTAATACCAGTTAATTTGCATTTTTCGTCTGGTTTATAAAAATCGTTATTCAGTTTTTTACTAAACTTGCATTAAGAAATGTCAGCACCTGTGTCAATGAGAAAATTCATTATGTTGTTTTTGTATTTTATTTTTATAAAATTAGAATTTTTATCAGAAACTTTAAAAAACTTTACTTTTGGCTGTCTGGAAAAACCGAGTCTTCCGAGCCTTGGTAGTTTCCCTCATTATGCATTATGCGAATGTTTCTGTTTGTTTGGTTATTTGTGTATCTGTTGCCATTATAGTTGCTGTTGTTGTTTTGATTTCTGTTTTGGTTGCTGTTTCTGTCTTGGTTAGAACGATTACTGTTGTTACGGTTTCTATTGACGTTGTTGTTGTGGTTCAAATTTCTGTCATAGTAATCGTTTTGATTGTAATTTTGGTTGAAATTATTGTTATACCTTCTGGGTTCATTGTGCCTATTGTTCGAATTGAATGAATTGAAATTGCGCTGTGTGCTTAAATTCTGTCTCATATTACTGCGGTTATTGCCATTGTTTCGATGTTGGTTAAATGACCGCTGAAAGTGCATGACTGCATTTGGCGACGTCATTTTCTAGTTCGAGTGCTAATTCTGTTGATTCTAATAAATCTTTAGGTCGCGCCGCGTATATGGTTGTTTTAAAGTTTTCATTCAGTCCCTTTTTAAATGCATCGAGTGCAATTTTGTTATTGCATTTTATTATGACGTTTTTCTCGGCTTCTGTCGCATGAGTCCCTAAACTTTAAACTCCTAGTCTGTTTAAACCTTCTATTATATTTAGTAATGGTTCTTTGTAGGTGTTTATTCGTAAGTTCCGTTGTTGTAAATTGTCAAGTCTAGTCCGTAGTTGAGCTATGGTTGTGTTGTCTTTGTATCTAGCTTTCAACTGAGTAGAACAGCTATGACAGTTCTAGACCAAAAACTCATGTATTTTCTTATGGGCCTCCGAATTCACAAAATTTTGAGAAGCAGCGCAGTCAGAAAGCGGTCAGAGGTGGCAACACTGGCATCGTGTTATTGTTGTTATAATTGGGAGATAAGCAAGCATAGAAGACGTATGGGCAGACAGTCGGACAGATGGTCAGATGGATGGACGGACGGAGGGATAGCTAGGGGGGTAGGATTGGTCAAGCTGGCTGAAGTAGGATGGTTGAAGCGTGCTGTTGTTGTTGTTATAAAACAAAATTTTAAGTTTAAGATGATAAGCCCAAGCTTCATGTCAAGCATAATATTTATGTATTTATGTCGCTACATAAACTTCGGTGTTGTTGTTGCTAGAAATCAAAATTTCATGTTTAAGGTGATAAGCCCAGACCCAAAACCGGAAGTTGAAGATAAGGAAACAGTCCAGAATTAAAATATTTTTTATTGTTCCCATGCTTGTTTAATATGTTTATGAATTTAAGTCGCTACAAATTTCATGTTAAAGATGATAAGCAATTGATACGCATCATAAATAATTTAAACCTATTTCTTGAAGATTATATTGAGTATAGTTGTAAGGCATTTTAATAAATTTAATATGACTAATTAGTTGGTTGACAAATATAAAAACAAAGTATGAAAGCAGCAGAATAAATTATCGTAACCATAACCATACGCAACTATGCTGATATAAATAAAACAAAACGAGTTGATTTATATATGAATCATTATTGTTATTTTATTGATTTGTTATATTTAAAGTTTGATAATTACATGTATAAAAGTAATAATTACATACATAAAAAGTAATTGATTTAACCATTCAGCTTCGAGTATAATTTTGCTCTTTCTTCTTCTGTTTCCGCATCTTTTTACTCCTTTACTAATCTTATTTTTAGCATCTTTTTGCTCCTTTGCCCATTTTGCTAACTTTTGGTCATCCTTCTTCTTCTTACACTTCTCCTCTAAGTGCGAGTTGCTACCGCAGTAGTAGCAATAAATTAATTTATGATACTCTCTCAATCTATTCATTTTATTTTGTTGATGGCTTTATTCAAAATACCTTCAACAATTAAGATCAGGTCATGACTGGTTACCTTTTTATAATTCACACACATTTAAATAATTCTCCTGATTTCGCTGGTTAGAGGTGAGTATTCAATTAAACGATCACGGATTACTAGACAATAGGCTGATGTTTTATCTGGAATCGGTTTGTTTGCTTCGGTATCAAATTCGATTTGTATATCAATAGGTCCAGTTTTAAGTGCTTCATTCTGATGTGTTACATCAACAATAATTAGTGGGGCAATAGCCTTGAATTCAACGACATCTAGCAATGGTTGAGGTTCTCGCATATAATAACTTTGTTGAAATTTTATATACATATCATATAGAACAGCATACTGCCCCATTTCAAAGCGACTATTCAAATCATCATAGGGATATGAATCAGAGTTAAGATATACTTTCAAATTAGCGAAATGCAATGATCGAATGTATTTCCTTCCTCTTTTGTGTATGCAAAGAAGATAAGGATTTAAGAATAATTTATTATTTGAGACCGTATATAAATGCTTGAGTCGAGAGTATTTCATCCATTCAATGTTTTGATAAACAACAACATAAAGCATTTAAACCTATTTCTTGAAGATTATTTGAATAATTTAAAATGAGTGAAAAGGCGCAAAAGAATCGTGAGCTAGTTATGCCGAGTATAAAAGAGTGCTCTATACATCTCATTACCCTTCGTGATATTTTACGATGGGCAACAAATGTTGGAGTGAAACAGAGTGCTACATGTGGAATTGGGGTGCTTCAAGGTTACCGCGCAACGTTAAAGGTACTCAACTCTACCACTGGTGCAGGCCTTTCCCGAACGACCAAAAGAACGAGCTGGGCATCTATTCGAATTCGATGGGAAGAAATCGAATCAACATCTGGTGGACGGTAAGCTTAATTTTTAAATAATTTCATTACCATATTATTTATTTTGATTTTATATAATATATTAATTTAAACCCTATTTTAATTTTCAGAGTACGTACCGGCGTTATAGTTAATTTAATCCATAAAGATCCCCAGAACTTCTTGGCAGATTGTGTAGATCTCTTCCAGCGCACCGTTAAAAAATCCTTAGCGAAATTTACGTCCCTTAATGTAAATACAATATTTTGTGGCGAATTTCGAGTTACTAGAGCTAACGAAGAAATTAGTGACTTGAAATTCATGAACACGAAAAATGTTGCCATTTACCGGGAAACGGATATTAGAGCTTGGTTTTTTGAGCATGTTCAAAATGCAATTTTGAAAAAGCTGGAAGAGTTCCAAGAACGGGATAGTGGATGGACGTTGGCTGCAGTCCTTAACTTGGCAGTGAACATTAACAAATTCACGCCACAGCTAGGATCATCATATATCCCGCTACCACCACAGATCCAAAGCAAGAAAGCATGCATTAATGTGAAAAATGATGACAATGCATGTTTTGCTTGGGCTATCATATCTGCTCTGCATCCAGCGAATATACATACGGATCGTATGTCAATGTATCCAAGTTATCGTGACTTACTAAATTTGACAAATATAGTATTTCCAATGACGATGAGACAGATCCCGAGATTTGAGATGCAAAACAACATCTCAATTAATGTATACATTCTGCATAAAAAAGAAGCAAATTTACAGTGCTACCGTCATATTTAACGAAAACTAAAATGGAATGTCACATAAATCTCCTTATGGTGCAGATCAGATATTAAAATGAAGTTGATGATGATGATAACAATAATGTCGCTGATAGTGGAGATGGTAGCAGCAAAAATGATGTGCCAGTCACATACCATTATGTGTGGATAAAAAGTCTTTCACGGCTTTTGTCTGACCAATTATCAGCACATGATGGAGCCAAATATTTTTGCGATAGATGTTTACACTACTTCTACTCAGCACTGAGAAGGAGGTTTGCTTCAAAAATTTTATTTGGAATGCATTTTAGCAAAGTCCATTGTTGGAAATGCATACCAGAAGCATATACCATATAGTGTGGGTTTTTATGTTGAGGGGTGCAATATAAACTTCAAAGACTCACACACAATACCCATAATTTTTCATTGACAGATATTGATATGCTCATGTTTGTAGAGCGAGGTATTCGTGGGATATATTCTCGAGGTAGATTTAGAGTATCCAATTAACCTCCACGATTACCATAAGGATCTCCCCTTTTGCCCCGATCATATTACGCATCCAGGATCAAAACAGAAAAAACTGTTGGCAACTTTGGGTGGTAGCGTGAGATATATTATTCACTACAGAAATCTAAAGCAGGCTTTGAAATATGGATTAAGGCTATCTAAAATTCACAAAATTTTACAATTTAGACAATATGCATGGTTGAAGCCATTTATCAATCTAAACACGAGTCTTCGAACAGCGGCTATAAATTAGTTTGAAAAGAACCTTTTCAAACTCATGAATAATGCTGTGTTCGGAAAAACTATGGAAAACATACGTAAACACAGTGTTGTTAAATTGGTAACGAGTTGGTTGGGTCGATATGGTGCCAAAGCCTTTATTTCTAAGCCTGAGTTTAAGGCCTCAACAATATTTGGTGAAAATTTGATGGCAATTGAACTAAATAAAACTGAAATATACTTCAATAAACCCATTTATGTTGGTATGTGCATCCTTGATTTAGCCAAAACAACCATTTATGATTTTCATTATGGTTACATGGCTCCTCAATTTGATTCTGATTGTCGCATTTGCTATACCGATACCGATTCGCTAATTTATGAGGTGGCTTGTAAAGACTTGTATGAGGTTATCAAACGCGATTGCTTTACACACTTTGATACAATCGACTATCCTATTGAAAACGTGTTAGGTATTCCTCAAGTCAATAAAAAAGTTTTGGGTCTCATTAAAGATGAGAATAATGGCAGTATCATGACTGAATTTGTGGGGCTCCGTGCAAAAATGTATGCGATACGGGTAGAGGGTGAAGATTCAACGAAAAATTCGAAAGGTGTAAAAAGAAACATAGTCAAGACTAAAATAACGTTTAGTGACTATGTTGATTGCCTTGAAAACAACATTGAAAAGACAGTTCAACAAAATTTGATTCAGTCGCGGAAACATGAAGTAAGTTCTATCATACAAACAAAAATTGCATTAAGCCCTCATGAGAATAAGCGGTTTTTGATAGCAAATAGTAATGAGACATTACCGTGGGGTCATTTCAGCATTATGGAGTTAGAATAATATTACTTAAGAATAAATGTTTATTTTTAAGATTTTAAATTGTTAAAGATATATGATTAAGAAGAAAAAAAATAAAATTTTTATAACATTATGCAAAATATATTTATTTTATTTTTTTAAACTTTACTCTGCTGTTGGAATTTTATAATAATCTCTAGTATGGGTAAGTAGCTGAAGTTGATGATGATTGCGATGACTTACAATGAAACAAAATGGCTTTTAAGTATTTAATTTTTTTCTTTTTTATTTCAACCTATTTTCGAAAACAAAAATTTCAAACATAAATGTCCACAATTTATTGTGTTAAAATTTTGATACCTATTATAATTATAGTTTATATCTTTCCTTAAATATTTTATTATTTCCTTTGGCGGTTGTAAATTTCCAAAGCTGTCAAAATACTCAATTTGATTATTGTTTTTCCAGTATGCTACCCAATGTGTGCCGGGACCCTCTGATGTATCGAGATTAATTATCCCGCACTCTTTTTTAAAAGGTTTACTTGGAAGAGTATCACACATAAACACTCCTCTAGAATTTGGAATATCTTTAGCATATTTTCTTATATCTACATCAGTAAGGGCTCTTTTAGGTAGCTGCATTAAAAATTTTGTTGATAAGGCTTTAAATATAATCCAAACCCCTTTTTATATGGTTTTAGGAACATGCCTTTTCCCATTCCAATAGCTCCCATTTTACTATTATGCCGTTTTGCTTCATTTAACTGCTCTTTTCCAGTTTTTACTGCATTGATTGCTTTTGTAATGCCAGATACTCCACCAGCTAGACCCCCAAGTACACCCAGGGCAGCGAATATAGGTGCAAGCGGGAGAAAACCTCTAGATTTAGGTAGTGGAATTACTCGAGGAGTCTTAATCAGAGATTTTTTTCCCCCTTGAAAATATTGTTTACAACTTTTCTTGAAATTTTAACTGCATCATCCAAGTTTTTAGTTTTCTTAATTCTCATTTTAGCACTATTTAGGGCATGTCTAAATAGACGATATCCATTTATTTGAGGAGATCTCACCGTTTTACTGGTAACATAACCCAGTCCAAATTTTGTTTTTGCCTTCATCGCGTTAGTAACAAGCCAAGCGTTTGATTTTTCAGCAAAACTACTATCACTTGCGGTAACTCTTTGCCAAGCTTTTTCAGACAAGATTCTATCAGCAATATGCCTTTTTTCTAAATCTTTATTGTTTGAGTATGATATATCATGTTGTCTGCAAGCAGCATCCAAAAGATTGATTCCTTGATCGCCTCTAGCTAATCGCTTCTTTAATTTAGTACCGGGTCCACAAAACTGATATCCAGGTAAATGCAGCTCAGTGGGAATTTTATCGATTAAATTATTGATGAAACCTTTCCCAATGAAGGATGGACTAAGACTGATTGTCTTTTTATAAATAATTGTCATTAGTATTTATTCTTTTCCAAGTAAAGGTTGAATGGAAAGTGAATTAAAATTAATAAAAGGACTCGATTATATATGAAAATAATTAGTAGTTTACAATATACGATTCTTAAAACAACATAATTCAATTAACATAAAGAATATTGATTCAAAGTTAAATTCATCAAATAGAACACTGTACAGCTCATTACTGCCGAACTCTATTCGCAGCCTTATTGTTGGACCTGCAAATTGTGGGAAAACAAATATGATAATTAGTCTTATTGAAAGTCCTAATGGACTGAAATTTCAAAGTATTTACTTATACTCAAAGTCGGCACAGCAGCCGAAATATCAATCAAGCATCTAATTAAACCTATAAAGGGGATACATTTTTCATCATTTTCTAATAATGATGACGTCATATCTCCAAACGAAGTGCAGCCCAACTCAATATTTATATTTGATGATGATGTAGCTTGTGAGAAACAAAATCACATACAATCCTACTTCTGTATAGGACGCCACAAAGATGTTGATAGTTTTACTTATGTCAAACTTATACACGTATACTAAAACACCTAATTCGTGATAATGCTAATATGATTATAATATTTAAACATGATGAAATTAATATAAAACACATATATAGTGATCATGTTGTTCAAATTTCAAGTTAAAGGTGATAAGCATTCAGCTTCATAGTAAGCATAATAAGCGTGCCAAAAACCGCAAGTTCAAGATAAGGGCGCAGTGTAGATGTTTAACATTTTAATAAATTAAATATGAGTTGGTTGACTAACGGAAAGATAAGGTATGAAAGCAGCAAAGGCGGCGGCAGTAGTTTCAATTCGGATCTTTTGTTGTTTATTATTGTGTACATACCCAATTTTGCAAAGTCCAATAATTGTATCAATTGCTTCTAGAACATTCTAGAACAGCATCTGATGCTGTTACTGATACTGATCTGATACTGATCTGATGCTGTTCTGATGCTGTTCTGATACTGATCTGATGCTGTTCTGTTACTGTTCTGATGCTGTTCTGATACTGATCTGATGCTGTTCTGATACTAATCTGCTGTCCATCTGTCTGCCTGTCCATGCTACTCATATGTTTTAGAAGCTTCAATTGATAGAGATGATACCTAAAGAAGCGAGCGTACAAGTAATAACACGGGCGGCAAATAAAAAATTAAACAAAAGTACATGTACATAAAGATAATGCGCAAACAAATAACCTGGACAATGATGACAAATCTCAGTTAGTGGGGAGTCGCGAACCTCATATATGGGAAGCCACATAATTTTCATAAGTGAGACGTCTAAAAAATTTGAACTTTATGTATAATGAAAAGGTCAAAATTATAAATAATAATGGAGCAAGCAACGTTCTTGAGGTGTACAACGAAAAATCTTTACCAGAGTTAAAATTGGTTCAGAGGAAGCTTACATCAAAACCACAAGATCAAAAAGATAATATAATCGCTCAAAATCAAGTCCATGCGATACTTAACGAAAAATCTTTACCAGAGTTAAAATTGGTTCTTAGGAAGTTAGTGTCTAAAGCAAAAGAACAGAATATGAAAATATTAACGCTAAGAAAGAATGATTTAATATAATTAAGGTGCACCAATTGAAGAACATTTTTAATGAAATACAGAAAGATACAAAGAAGAAATAAAAATTATATTGTATCAGCCCCCAAAACAAATAATAAATGAAGCTGAGCAGCTAAAGCTGATAAAAGAAAATCATGACTCGATATTAGGAGGACATATAAGGTATAAAAAGATGCATCGCAAAATTGAAACAAAAATATATATGAAAAAATATATCAAAAATGGTTAAGAATTACATAAACAATTGTAAGCTATGTTATGAAGTAAAAATAACAAAATATACTAAAGAGAAAATGTGTGTGACAAATACACCAACAACATCGTTTGAAAAAGTAACAATGGACACAGTTGGACCAATGAGACCCTCTAATGGATACCGTTATATTCTAACAATACAGTGTGAATTAACTAAATATCTAGTAGCAATACCTTTAGAAGACAAAACAGCAGTTACAGTAGCTATAGCTATTGTGGAACAATTCATTCTTAAACATGGATGTTTTAAAATACTGAAAACAGACAAAGGGACAGAATTTACAAATGGATTACTACAAAATATTTGTAAAGAATTACACGTAGAAAAAAGAACCTCTACGCCGTATCACCATGAAACTGTTGGAACAGTTGAACGGAATCAAAGAGTATTGAATGAATATTTAAGAGTAATACAATAAAATGATAATTGGTGATTTTTACTACCGTACTATACATATTGTTATAATACAACTCCACACTCAACAACAACATATTCTCCATTTGAATTAGTATATGGAAAAATTTGCACGCTACCTGGTGAGATTTGGAATAATGATATAAAATTATATAATATAGATGATTATTTGACAGAATTAAAAATAAAACTAAGATGTGCACACGATAAGGCGAATCAATATTTGATAGAACATAAGACAGCATTATCAAATAAAGAAGATAAAATAACAAAACATAATTTTAATATAGGAGATTTAGTATACTTAAAAATAGGAAATGAAAGAAAATTTTATAGACACATTTAAGGGACCATATGAAGTAGTTGGAAGAAAAGGTCCAAATAGCATAATAAAGTTAGATAACAAGACATTAGAATTTCATAATAATAATGTAGTATTATCAAGAGTAAAATAACCAAGTCTAAATATAAGATATCAAACAATTCTTATTGTACACATCATTAAAATAAAATCAATTTCAACATAATTTTTATTCATATTTAAGAATTATAAATAAATATTATCCATTTTCAAAAGGGGAAGGATGTTATGCACATGTAGTTTAACTGACCTACATGCAATGAAACCAATGCGAACGTAAACAGAACAAATCCAAGTGCTATCAGCGGCGTGATTCATGTTATACATTGTGTAGGCAGATCGCTGCCAAAAGTAGTACACTTGAGTTTGTAACCTGTTAGTGGGTTACGATGGGTACAATTACAGATGTACAAGCATAATGTAATGACGAACAGATGTGTAATAGTTAGTAGTAAACAGATCTACTTTAAGTTATTTTTGTATATGTTAATTGAATTGAGTAAGAATTATTAAATTGAGTGAAAGTGAAATGTTGTGACTTTTCACTCAATACTTTTATTATATAAACCCTTGTTTTGAAATAAAGTAGACAGTCATAGTCTTACACAGTCTTGGTCTTAGAACTACAAAGTAACGACAAGTCGTTTTAATTCCAACCAAGCCTTGTGGCTTAAAAATGAAAATAAACACTGCCTTGAGGCGGAACTAAGAAAACCTTGCGGCTGATTATCAAAAGGCCTTGAAGCCCAAACAATTCCCTTTATAACAAGATTCACACTAAGAAAGCAACCTTAACATGAGGGTTAATAGAGAACTTTTATTGGAGATGGGTTAAGAGGAGTTGACATTTTTACACTCTTCAGGGTAATATATTATTATTTATTTATTATATTTATTATATAGCTTGTACAATCAATCTTATTTAAACGAAATTGACTTCATTTTGAGATAATTCTCCCAAGTTTTGTATGCGGTTCGCACGGTATTTGGATGAGCAACTATGAAAGAACCTGAAGATATATGCGATGACGCGCAGAGCTCGGGGGTTTGAGGAATATCTATTTAGCAGATTATCATCAGGAGTGAAAGTGTGGAGAATTTCCAACAATTTCAGGAACAACTAAAGCCGGTGGTTTGTAAGTAGGCCATTTTTTTGATTCTTCCAGTAACCAACCAGGGCCATGCCACCAAAGAGAGCTTTCAATGAGTTGAGGCGGAGAGCAGCCTCGTGTTCCGAGCTCTTCTGGACTTTCTCCTGAGAGACATGCCTTCATATGGCATTTTTTACATTATTTAAAATCTCTGACACTCGGTTGGCTACATATGTTTTCCAAGTGTATGGGAGTTTCGCAAGCCAGGCTAACACAATTGATGAGTCAGACCATAAAAAAAATTCGGGTGATGGAAATTGGAGTTCGGAAAGTATATGTTTGAATAATTTCGACAATAGTACTGCCGCACATAACTCGAGACGAGGTAAGCTTACAGTCAGAACGGGAGCGACTTTGGTTTTTGCGACTAACAAATGAGAACTAAGTACGTTATTAGAATTGCAAGTGCGCAAATACAGCGCCACACAGTACGCCTTTTCTAAGGAGTCACAGAAGCTATAGATTTAAATTTTGTTTGAGGAACAAATCTAATCCATCTTGGATTTCTTATTTTCTCAATGGAAGGCAAGTTTTCGATAAATTCATTCCATTTTAACGCGTTCGTCCCAGTCCACACCTTCTATCCAGAGTTGTTGAATACGAATTTTTGCTTGAATGATGATTGGAGCTAACCATCCTGCGGGGTCAAAAAGTGATGCTACGGCAGACAGAATTTGTTGCTTTGCAGCAGATCCCGTAAGAGTGACGGGTTTAATGGAGTAGCAGAATGCTTGTGTCATAAAATTTTTAAAAATTGTCATCAAGTAAATCTTGAGTGGGAATATGCTGTAGGAGATCCGCATCATTTGATATGATTTTTTTAAGTGGCAAGCCAGCCGACTTTAGCGCTTTTATTACTTGATTTTGAGCACTCAGAGCACAATGCATGTCGTGACCGCCAGACGAGATATCGTCTACGTAGGTTTCTCGTTTAAGTATGGGATAAGCTAATAGAAATTCCTCGTTGCAATCTTTAGCTAGCCGATGCAATGTTCCAATGGTTAAGTACGGGGCACAATAAACATCAAAAGTGATGGTTTTCAGTTAATAATCTTTTATTGATTGAGAATAGTTGGGACGGAAGAGAATACGTTGAAAATCTTAATCGTCTTCATGCACCATGATTTGACGATACATTTTTTTCAATGTCACCATTGAATACAAATCGGTATAAGCGCCAATTGAGAATAATGGTCATGATGTCAGCTTGTGGAGTAGGACTAGTACAAAGTGCGTCATTGAAAAAGTGACCTCTTTGTGAAGACTTTGACGCATTAAAAACTACTCTAACTTTTGTGGTGGCTGCTTTGCTTGCCGCATGATGCGGAAGATAGAATGAGAAATATTTGCCATCAGTGAAAAAGCATTTTTTTCACCGAGTATTAAGGTGCTCATACTCAGATTTTAAAACTGAGGACTAGCTAAGCCGTCGATTGGCTGGACTTCCGAAATCGGAATTCTAGCGCTCTTAATACTCCGTTTATGCACAATTTCACTTCTTCTATATATTGACATATATATATATATATACAGGGTCCGCCAAATAACTTTTTTTTTTGGAAATTCTATTAAAAAAACTACTGGATATTTTCTCAAATTTCTTTTTTTATTTGAAATAACAGTCCTTCCGGTTAATAATGAAAAATAATTTCATTCAAATGGCTGCCTCGGCTGGCCATGCAGTAGCCTACACGATCGGTCCAATTTTTAAGCACATTATCGATTCTGTGCAGCTGTATTTCACCAATGGCTTCACGAATATTGTCCTTTAAAGCGTCAATTGTCTCTGGCTTGTCGGCGTAACACTTATCTTTGAGGGCACCCCACAAATAATAGTCCAACCGTGTCAAATCGTTGCTCCGAGGTGGCCAAACGACATCAGCTCTGCGGCTGATAATGCGATCTTCAAAAACAGGGCGCAAAACATCGAGTGTAGCTTCGGCTGTGTGGCACGTAGCGCCGTCCTGTTGAAACCAAATGTTGCCAATATCCTCCTCTTCAATTTTTGTGAACAAAAATTCGTTCAACATGGCCCGATAACGATCGCCATTGACTGTAACGGCCACTCATTGCTCATTTTCGAAGAAAAATGGCCCAATTATGCCTCTGGACCGAAATCCGCACCAAACAGTGACTCGTTTTGGGTGCAGCGGCTTTTCAATGTATGCATGCGGGTTTTCTGTGCCCCAAATGTGACAATTTTGCTTGTTTACATACCTGCCAAGATCAAAATGAGCTTCATCTGAAAAGATGATTTTTTTGGTAAAATCGGCATCTTCTGTAAGTCGATCGCAGGCCCACTTAGCGAAGCGAAAACGCATTGGATGGTCAGTTGGCTTCAACTCCTGAAACAATTGGACTTTGTATGGTGTCATATCAAGGTCTTTATGCAAAATTCGTCTCAATGATGTCTCCGAAATGTTCAATTGTTGAGAACGACGGTGAATTGATGTTGATGGCTCTTCACGCACACTTTCTGCCACAGCAGCAATATTCTCGGGTGTACGCACTGCTTTTGGCTTTTTACGCTTTGGTTTATCGATGAGGATGCCAGTTTCTTTCACTTTTGTCTCAAGATAACGAACATACGAAGCTGACGGTGCTTCTCTTCTAAGAAAATCCGTACGCAATTTTCGCACACATTCTGCATCATCACCATGATTTTAAAAGTAATGTCGCAATATTTCCCAGCGTTGTTCAAGCGTATACACAACCATATTCGTTTAGCGGAAGGATAAAACTAATTATCGTTCAAATCAGACATTAGCTAAGTGTTACCATTCACGAAATAAGCACTAGTTGAAAAAAAGTTAGATGGTGGACCCTATATATTTATATTGACAAAGTAAATTTAATTTCCTTTTCAAAAAGTTATTAAATGTGGTAAACGGTGAGGTGGTATGTTACTTATGAATTAAAACGTAATGACACCTATTATTAGTTTTCCCCCCTACCTCCCTAGGTGGCCATTTGCGATCACCCCCACCCATACGATTTTTTGCTCGTCTCATCACGAGGAACCACCCCCCGCATTATTGTCCTCTTAGTCTGGGACACCCTGTATAATACATATAATACATATGATGGACTGACCGAGCGATGATTGAACACTTGCAGCAAATATTTAGGAACTGGAACTACATGGGAAAATATTTATTAAATTAATTTGGGAATAAGTATTTTAGAGCACGAAAATGTTCCCATTTGATATCTTCTTGCTGCGTTAATGAAACCACAGATCTATTGCTATGTAATTTTTACTTAGCAGCTGCTTATATACATGCTTCTCGTAAAATGTCTAATCAGGTGCGTTCACATCCACAGCTGCTCACTTTATCAACTGAGCAACTTAGCGGAGTTTTACTGAAGTTGCAATTTTGCTGGATACCCTATATTCTAATTATTGACTCATGACGACAAGTTAGGGTGATTTTCCTGCGTGAGTGTGTATGTTAGAGAATATTTAATTGAGCTTATTATGTGTATTTTGTGATGATTATAATAAAATATATGAAATTTAATATGTGCAAAACAAAAAAAGAAAATTTGAGTAATATCCCTGCAGTACGCCGAACTAGTACAAAACTAGGAAATCGCTACTCACGTGGTATCACCACTTGTTGCGCGCTAATGTCTTTTGTACGACTTTTACTGGCGATTATAACACAGAGATGTCATTGAAAGTAGTGACATCTGACTCTCTCTGCATTACCAGTAGCTAGCTACTTCTGTAATACTATGTCACCAACGAAGTAGCTAGCTACTGGCAGTCAACAAGAAGCTACCTACTGAGAAGTAGCTAGCTACAAATAACCACCGAAGTATTTAGGTACTCAGAACCACCGAAGTAGCTAACTACTGGTAATGCAGAGGGAGTCAGATTTGACTACTTTCAATGACATCTCTGTATTAAAATCGTGTGCAAAGTATACAGCTATGACTCTGTGTGCAAAGTATACAGCTATAACTTTTTGATTCGGGTTTTGTTTTTTGTAATTTTTTTTCACAAAATAGCTAAAGACTATACTATAGCACCCCGTTATGTCGTTATTTTTTATTTTGTTTTTTCGTATTTTTGGGGATTGAGTAAGCAACGTAATCGCATAAATTTTTTGTATATGACGAGTGTCTGTTCAAAAGAGCATATTTCGGCATTGTATGAAGTTGAAGAATACTGAAAAAAGTCTCGTTTTTGTTGTGCTTTCAATTTCGATACCCCAAGCTAAAATATGATGTAAGCATGTTAAGTATTTAAGTATTATAAGCATAAGTTATAGAGATTTCAAATTTAAAAATATGTCCTCTTGTGCAGTCACTGAAGAAATAGGAATTTTCGATAAGGTTTTTAAACATTTTCATAAAATGAACACAACAATAAAATATGTCGGGCTCAATACGTTCATATTCTTCGTCGGCTTCTCATTGTACTAATGAGGATTCATTGAATAATCGGTTTCTTACCTTAAAGGGAACTTGTAATTGAGTCTTTAAAAAAAATTTATAAAACCGTTTGATTAAATATTGTACAAAAACCTATTACGGAAATCAGTCCTTACTGTTTAAGTATCTTCAAAAGCAATTTTTCAGTATGCATATCTAAGCCCCTTTTGAACAGAAACACAAAATTTTATACGCAAAAAATTGGAAAAATTTACGATTTTCTTAACTTTTTATTAGTGCAAATGATAGGATTAAATATTTTAAGTGTAAAACTATAGCAAAAACAGCTTTTACAATAATGTTAAATAGGACCTTTGGAACACACTCTTCATTTATGTTGTTTCGGAAAATATTTCAAAAACATTTCATTTCAATTTCTCAAATTTGAATTTTTATTATTTTTGTTTAATTGAAACAAGAAATAAAAAAACATTTTTTTCGAAAAGTTAAATATCACAACTCAGGTACTTTCAATACATTTTTAATATTTGTTAACTCATTTTAAGAAACAATTACATTAAAAACGAAATGCATCTGTTTTTGTAAAAAATTAATTACAAAAAATGTTTTGAACTCTTGTAATGCACTTCTCCATTTATTGGTCTCTTGAGCTCGGTTTAAAAGTCCATGGCCCATAATCATAGTCAAAATAAAAGTCGACTCTAAATTTAGTGCAAGCTTTTTGACAACATATTATATAAAAAAAATGTCAAAAATGCTTATACTAAATTCAGTGTCGTCTTTTGTTTTGGCTATGCTTATGTGCCTGTCAATCGGCACGAGCCTTTATAGATTTTATTTTTATACCAAATAAACTATTTTTAGTCTATGGCGTCAACATTTTGGTCTATGGGGAAGCAAACATTTAATATACATATAAAAATACCTTTTGATTTTTCGATATCAAAAACTATCAACATTTTTTTTTTAATCAAAACGCCCTTGGGTAAATCTTGCAAACTTTTCCTACCACCACCAACTATTCGTCGTAAATTGACGTGTTTTAAAGTTTTTTTAATTAGAAATAAGGATAGAATTTAATTATCTCTCGTGTTGGACAAGATTCTCGAGAGAGCTGTGGCTGCCTTACTGGCTTTGGCGCTTGTATAAATAAGATGCTCTCTAAAGTTCAATCTGTGGTCTAAAATGACTCCAAGATACTTCACAGATGGTTTCGATACTATAGTAAACCCTTCTACCGATATTGTTGCTGTTTTGACTTTCTTTCTACTACTTATGAGTACTGCTTTTTTGTTATGTTCTTCTAGACAGAGCCCAACTGTCATAAGCCATTGTTGAACTGCGTTTATCGCCAGATTGCAATTCTCCTCAACTTCATGCAAGTATTACGCGTCGATTACTATCGCAATGTCATCTGCCAAGCCTGTAACCTTAGTACTATCCGGTATATTGACTCCATCATACACGATGTTCCCAGAACTGGACCCAGAATGGAGCCTTGAGGAACTCCCCCAGTAACTTTGTATGTTGCAGGACCTAATTTTGTGTCATAAGAGAGAAATCTATCCTTAAAATAATCTCTTATAATGCTTCTGAGATAGAAGGGAACGCTGAAGTGGGCGTTTAAATGCCTTTTTGATGTCAAGTGTTGTTACAAGACAGTACTTTTTGTCGCCGTACAGCCACCGCGTACCGATTATTGCATCAAGCGCTATCTTTTTTTACTGCACCAATTGCATCAGTTGTCAAACGAGCTTTACGGAAACCAAAGATTTCCAGCGCCTACAATTGAAGCCGAGGATCTTGCCAGCAAAGTCAAGCATGCATAGAGGATGGTAAGCCGATGGATCCTCCAGGCAACGGGTATTCTTCGGGATCAACTCCAGAATTTGCCACTTCCACCTTAATGGAAAGACACCTTCCTTAAAGCAGGCGTTATACAAGTCTGTGAACACCTCAGTTTTTTGCTCTACAACGATTTAAAGTATCTTATTTGGAACTCCATCAGGTCTAGGAGATTTTTTATCGTCGAGTTCCTTAGCTGTTTTGAGGAGCTCATCATTGGTCACTGGCTGAATGCTTTGCAGCACTTCATTTCCTGATTCAATTTCAGGTTGTCAGGTTGTTCTGGAAAAAGAGTGTGAGCTCTTCATCAGTGTGGGACAAGTTGGAGTTGGTTGTCTAAACACATTCAGTTTTTTCATGACGAGTTTGTACGCAAAGACACACGTTGCTGGTCAGCGTCGTCACAAATTTGGTTGAAGCATCGGGATTTGCTATTTTTAATCGCTTTCGTAAGCTGTGCTGTAGCGATTTTGAAACGTATTTGGTTTGGAAGAAAATCTTCCGTACCTCTCGAGCGATAGTAGAGACGCCTTGCTCGTATGCAGCATCCTCGGAGGTTGGATATTTCGTCAGTCCACCAGTAGACTGGAACTCGGTGATTGCTTCCGGCACCCCTTCTAACCATTGAAGCATCACATGCACCTTCTATGTGCGTCATCAATTGCGTAGATTTATCTGTCGCCGAGTTAGATACGAGAGGCATGTCTGATAGCATTACCTGTAGGATGTCTGGGTCCAACGTGCTAACTTTATAACTTTTATGAATTGTTTGTGTATAATAAAGCGTTTTCTATTACAAGTCCAACAAAGTAAAGAATTTAAATTTAATTGTTCGCTGCCGGCAACTCCAACGTGCTAAAGAAAAAATGTAAACCGTACGTTTTGATGCTTTTAATACGAATGATTTATTGCAGCTTAAATTATTAAGTGATATGTAGCAATATGGCAAAGAAGTTGAGCTTATTATGTGTGTGTTTATATTTATGTGCATTATGTGCAACATTCAAATGACTAGGTAGCAGTAATATAAAGAACATGAATACAAATATATAGTGAAAGCATATGCATTGTTTTTGTATGAGATAAAATAAAGGCACAGAAATTATGGCGTGATTTTAGCGTTATTGTTTTTAAATAAAACATAATATAAACAGCCGCACCTGCAAATACAGCATGACCCAACATGTCATGAATAATAACCATAGCATCATTGGTAACATTAGCATGGTCACCGATCCATTTCGTGCGCACCTACAGCTCGTTTACGTAGTCGGGCACTCATTGCTTCCAGAATTGCTGCTTTATGCCACTCACTCGGGCCCATTTTTCAAGGTGGTCAATACCAGCAGGCACATTGCGTTCTGGCAAGGTTCTTAGTGAGCTGCCGATGAGGAAGTGACCCGGAGTCAATAAACCATAGTCGCTTGGGTCAGACGAAAGTGAAGTGATCGGTAGAGAATTAAGAATTGCCTCTATCTCGATCAACACTGTAGACAATTCTTCAAAGGTGAGTCTGGCATTGATCAGACTGCGGTCGAGGTGACCTTTTGCCGATTTTACAGCCACCTCCCAGATCCCGCCGAAATGTGGTGCTCTGGGGAGAATGAAATGAAAATTAATAAATTCGTTATTACAATAATTTATGATCAAATTTTGATTTGATCTGTTAAACAAAAACATCTTAAGATCGGCGAGCTTGTTGCAGGCAGCAAGGAAATTGGTAGCATTGTCGCAGGAGATGTCCGTTGGCAACCCTCTTCTGTCAATCATGCGCCTCAAAGATGCTAGAAACGCATCGGTGGACAAGTCGGAGACCAGCTCGATGTGTACCGCCTTCGTGGCCAGACAAATGAACATTGCGATATACGCCTTGTATGGCGCATTTCCTCTAATGCGGATATAGATGTTCATAGGTCCAGCAAAGTCCACGCCATAGCGAGCAAGCGGTCGTGATGGCGTTAAACGTGCAACAGGCAGATGGCCCATAATTTGCTGCAGCAACCTCGGCTTGTAGCGGACACAATGTATGCAGTTTTTGACAACACGTCGATCAATGTCTCTAGCGTTCACAATCCAAAATTCCAAACCGATGAGTGCTATCAGCGCTTTAGTTCCAGCGCTTTAGGCCAGCGTGATAGTTCTTGATGTGCAAATGTTGGACGTACTAGAGCACAAATTCGAATTTGCTTGGCAGCAAAACAGAATGCTTTCGTGATTCTGGCAAATTTTCCAGCTATAGTCGGCCACCTACTTTGAGCAGTGTAAATCTACCAGCGTTGTCTAGGAACGGACTCAAATTTTTAATTGCGCTGCTTGTTGGCAAATTTTTCTGCAATGAACGAATGTCATCTGCAAAAAAAATATTGCTGTATATTCCATACAGTTTTTATGTCGCTTTTGAATGTTTTGGTGAATTTGTGGCAGAATCTAAAAAGCCAAGCGACGACACGCAAACTGCGTAAGTGTGAGCTGTGCTTACTGATCACATCGAGTATATAGTTCGATGCCACAGCGACCTGGAACGCCGACTTCCGCTTCTCTTTTTCGACTTCTTCCCAGTTGATGCTGTTGTATTTATTTGTAGGCCACGTTTGCATCTCTGCAGATAAAAATGATGGTCCAGTGAGCCAAATTAATGTGACAAGGTCTTCCATAGTGCAGACTCTCGAGACAACATCAGCTGGGTTGCAGTGAGTTGGCACATGCCTCCAATGAGCGTCAGTTGTTAGGCTTTGAATTTCTGATATTCGGTTTCCAACAAAGGTAGACAGCGTAGCCGAATGCAGTTTGATCTGTGAATCAGTCCATAGGAAAGTATTAATGTTGTAGTTCGAAAAAATTACTTTGATTTTTTCATAGAGACGAGCAAGCAGCAAAGCTCCACATAATTCTAGTTTAGGCAGCGTTTGCTTCTTGGCTGGAGCCACTCTGGATCTTGCAGTGAGAAGGTGAACGTTAACGTTGCCAGATTGATCCGAAACATGAACGTAGATGCCGCAACCATATGCGCGAATCGACGAATCGCAAAATCCATGCAGTTGAATTGATTTTACTCCAGGTACCAAACAATACCTCGGAATGACGATTAAAGATAGATGTGACAGACTCGTAAGTAGGTTTTCCCACGCCAGATGAAGATTCTGGGGAACTGATTCATCCCAGCCCAATTTTAGCAACCACAATTTCTTTAATAGAATTTTGGCGGTGATGATCACTGGTGCTAAAAGTCCTAAAGGGTCAAATAGTAATGATGCAATTGATAGAATGGACCGTTTCGTCACGCGTGTAGCAGAATTTGGTTTTAGCTCGAACAAAAAACAATCGCGATTCTGGTCCCATTTTAGCCCCAACGCACTCATAACTTAGTCATCGATGTCCAAGTTCTTGACGGTTTTGTCATCTCTGAACTCCAAATGATTTGAATGCCATTTAGCTAGTTCAAAATGTCTCAATTTTAAAAGCTCTTCCACCTCGTTACGTATACTTGCAAGTTCGGCTACAGAATCTGCTCCACACAACAGGTCATCGACATAAAATGATGATTTTACAACGCTAGCGCCTACTTTGAACATCGATGCGTATTGGTCTGCAATATAAAAGAGACTGCGTACGGCTAAATATGGTGAAGCAGCCATTCCATACGTCACCGTATTGAGTTGGAAAGTTCGAATTTCTTCATCTGGTGAGCTCCTCCAGAGAATGTACTGAAATTTTCGATCATTATTGGGAACCAGTATTTGCCTAAACATTTTAACAATGTCTGCAGTGATGGCAAACCGGAATAGACGAAAACGTAGCAATAACATGAAGAGCTCACTTTGCAGCGTTGGACCAACAAAGTGTATGTCATTGAGTGATCTTTGAGACGTAGTACGACATGAGGTATCGAAAACGATTTTCAATTTTGTAGAAGATGACGTAGGCTTGAAGACACAGTGATGTGGGATGTAGTAATGCGGTTCACTCAAAATGGGATTTTTTTACTACACTCATGTGTCCCAACTGCTTGTACTCCTCAATAAAATCAACATATTGTATACGATGAGCCAAGGCATGCTGGGTCGTCTTTAAACGGCAAACGAACTATTACCCTGCCTTCAGGATTACGAGAAACTGCTGATGTATACAAATGTTTACAACTGTGTTGCTCCCGAGTCCACACATCAGCAGCGATAGAAACTTCTTCTAATTTCCACAAATGATCCATCCTCTCATCCAAGGAATCGTTACATGTAAGCATGCATGTTTGTGTATTTGTGAGCCCTTCGTACCGACCAGATACTACCCAGCCAAGCAATGTCTTTTGTAAAATTGGCAAATTGTCACCGAGTCTTATCTGATCCACAGACAAAATACTGAAAAAACTCTCAGTGCCCTCTCAATTGCTCGTCCGCAAGTTCTATATTCGGTGGAATATTCCACGATGTGACGTCGATTTTTGCGTCGGGCTGATGTGTGATGTTATGCAAAATGTGAGAGGCAGCTGGAAACCATTAAACTTGGATTTGATTGTAGCTGAAGATTTGTACTTGATGTTTGTGGATGAGTTTCCAATACTATGAAATTCGATATTTTGCTTGGACCTGGGCAATTTTAGTTTTTGTGAAAATTCATCTGTAATAAAGTTTACCTGGGAGCATGAGTCCAGTAGAGCTCTACCCAGCTTATACTGACCAGATACATTTCGAACCATCACCATAGCAGTTGCAAGAATAACACGATCCATTGATGAGTTGTCTACATGCGTGTGTGTGACAGCATCGTTTGATTTTGATGGCAAATCTGGCGTAGCAGCTACTGATAAAACCTTTTGCGCATCCCGTGAAGTCGACGAAGCATCAGAAGAGTTGTGTGTGTCATTGCGATGCAGCATGCTGTTATACTGTTGAGAGCAGGTTTTGCAACGAAAGTGCGAAGGGTAATTCGACTGTTGATGTCCCTTCGATAAACAATTGATGCAAAGATTAAGTCGCTTTACAGTTTCAAAACGACGAGCCACATCCATAGTCTTGAAGCGATCACAAGCGTAAATTTTGTGATTTGGGCTTGTGTACACCTGACAAGGCGATTTAGTCAAGTCGAATGAATACCCTTTTTGCTCTTTACTCTTCGATGATTTATTAGTCTGTTGAATTTCCACAGCATTGGAATGTTTACCATCAAGTGACTTCAAGTATTTATAATGCCTGTCAAACACCTTGGTGCAAGCATCCTATGTCGGCAATGCTTTGAAATCCAACGATTCCTTTCATTTACGTTTAGATTCCTCATCACACTTTTGCATCACTATGTGAATGAGCATAGCCTGCGACACTTGAGCTTCGCTGCCTAATGACAACAGCGATCCATAAAGAGCTGAAGCGTTGTCCATAAGACTCCTCAATTGCGTGCTGTTGTTGGGATTAGTCATTACAGGTAGATCAAAAAGAGCAGAAATATTTTCCAAAAAAATTAGTGTAGAATTATCATACCTCATCTTCAATCATTCTAATGCTTTCGGATAATTCTCATGCGTTACATGGAATGCTCTTACCGTTTCAAGCGCTTGCCCTTGAAGACAATTTTTCGAGATTTGTTAAATTTAATTCTCGATCAATTATTTGGTTGAATGACACGATGAAATTTCGATACTCAGAATACATGCCGCTGAATGTAGGCAGTTTTAATATTGGCAATTTTGAATTCAGCACTGGCATTGAACATGTTGATGTTGACATTGTTGTATTTAGGGCATCCTCCCCAGCTGCGATTGTATAGAAAGTTTTGCTGTTATGTAAATGTCTTCCAACTCACCGCGACAATTGTCAGCTTCATCTAGCTCTTCAATGCCAGATAGAATTTGTAATGCTTGTTTGAAGTAGGACTCTAAAATGCCCAAGAGGCATTTCAGTTCTGCTGCACACAAAGTCTTCTCTTCCTGTTTAGCATTGGTTTCAACTATGTTTCTGATGCGTGAAATGTTCTTTTTCACGCTGGCTCTTTGCTTCTTTAGTAGTTTAAACGTCATTGTTTGTAGAAATTTGTTGCTGCAGTATGGAGAATGCGAACGAAATAGCGATTACCGAATGTAAACAAATCAGCAACAAACCAATGCGACGAGAAAAAATGAACGTAGAAAAACTGTTGTTGCGTGACGTAGAGGCTTGAAGAGATTCAACCAAGCTATGAAAAGTGTATGATACAGGAGGTACCTTGACGAATGGCAACAACAATTGCATAAAAACGACGAAAATTATGAAAGTGATAAGACAGCGCAGCTAAGCGTTGACAGCATAAACGACGGCAGCGATGAAAACAGAAACGATGATGATGGCAGCGATGAGGCAACTAAGATCAGCGCTTGTATCAATAGAAATAAATTTGTTCGTTGATATGTACGAAACTAATTATTTTAATTAGATTTTATTCTTTATATTATAGTAAAGTCTTATTAACAATGTTTATGTAGTTAATTTTTCACTATATTCAAGTCGATATTATATTATGGGCAGAGTCGGTGCAAAATAAATACGCGAATATTTAAATTTTAGGAAACGTAATTGATTTTCAATATACTTTAATTAATTATTGAATTAAATTTATTCGCTTTTTAACACACACGATGCCCCACGTTGGGCGCCAAAAAATGTATAATAAAGCGTTTTCTATTACAAGTCCAACAAAGTAAAGAATTTAAATTTAATTGTTCGCTGCCGGCAACTCTAACGAGCTAAAGAAAAAATGTAAACCGTAAGTTTTGATGCTTTTAATACGAATGATTTATTACAGCTTAAATTATTAAGTGATATGTAGCAATATGACAAAGAAGTTGAGCTTATTATGTGTGTGTTTATATGCATGTGCATTATGTGCAACATTCAAATGAGCAGGTAGCAGTAATATAAAGAATGTGAATACAAATATATAGTGAAAGCATATGCATTGTTTTTGTATGAGATAAAATAAAGGCACAGAAATTATGGCGTGATTTTAGCGTTATTGTTTTTAAAGAAAACATAATATAAACAGCCGCACCTGCAAATACAGCGTGACCCAACATCGTAGACAATACAGCGTGACTCAACAGTTTGCATTCGTCTTCTAACGGTGTCTTTTTTTTTTTTTTTTTTTTTTAAATTAAGATCTTAGGACATTAAAATAATATAATCTTAAAAAGCTGCCCTAACGAAATAGTGTATTAACAAGATGTTGTGAAGATAAATATTTAAACAAAATATAAGTTTTATATAATAAGCTTATGCTAACAAAATTCAACAAAATTAAATACAGATTCAAATTGACTTAATTGACAAAAAATTTAACAAAATTTAATACAATCTCAAATTTGCTTAGTTTATTAAAGTTAACAGATAAAAGATACAAAAATACAAAATACAATTTATTCAGTTCTTATAACTTGGAATTACATTATAGGCAAAAAACAAGTTGACATCGAATAACGAATTGAGCATTTAATCAACATAGAAACGACAAATTGGTTGCTTGGTAATAAGAATACATTAATTACACTTGAAAATAGTTTGATAGGTCCTTCTTGAAAACATTAATATTACTATTACATAAAAAACGAGCAGGAAGCGAGGTCCAAAGTCTGATAGCATGTATAAAGAATTGACGATCCGACATAAGAGACGTATGCCTTAACTGCACGATTTGGTTAGAGCGTCCGGAAGAGGTGAATCTCAATCTATTATATAAGTACGAAGGTTCGTGCGAGTATATAATTTTGTGTAGCAGACTTAGTGCTTTGAATTCAATTGCTGTTCAAAGGTTTTATTAAAAACTTGCAAGGCAAAGGAAGATACATGATCTGATCTATTCAAGCTAAAAATGTATCTCACAATGTTATTAAACAAAATTCTTAGCTTCTGTTTACTGGTCGAGTCACAATTTGCAAATATCTGACTACCATATAATAATGTTGGAATAAGATATGTTTTGGCAAGTGTCATGCGCATTTTGAGACGAGTGAAATTTTGCGTGGCCTACAAAGATCGAAGCATACCGTAAAGTTTCCCGACTGTGGTTGCAATGTGAAATTTCCACGATAAAGTTCCATCAAATACAATTCCCAAATTTTTTGCTGACGTATTCAATTTCAGTAGAGTTTATTACAACTCTTGGAAGATTTATCAAATATAGTTGCTTTTTTTAAATCACTAAGCATTTCGATCTAGAGGGATTAAGACATAAGCCGTTTTTCTGAGTCCAAGCATATATATCTCCGAGTTTATTGTTAAGCGTAAATACACATTCGGCTATTTGATCACGTCTACAACTTGTGTAAAGCTGAACGTCGTCGGCGTACATGTGTATTTTACAGTCACGAAGAACAGTCGGTAGGTCATTTAAGTATATTATAAATAAAAGCTGTCCCAAAATAGACCCTTGTGGCACACCTTTTTTCACCGAGAGAAAAACCGAAAACTCATTGGTACCCCGACCTGATTGATGTACTGCTTGTAGTCGATCAGAGAGGTATGATTTTAACAGTTTTAAAGCAGTGAAGGAAAAATTGTACTTATTAAATAATTTTGTGCACAGTATTTTATGGTTAACATAGTCAAATGCTTTAGAATGGTCAAGGAGTGTCAGGAATGTCACCTCATTTGCTTCAAGTGCAAGCGCGTCGGAAGCTAATTTCATCTGGGGGGCAGTACAAATGGGGGGGCAGTACAAATGGGGGGGAAGTACAAATGGTGGTGCAAAAAAAGTTCACCAAAATTTCTTCAAAGAAACATGAATGTGAATAAACAAATCTTTTATTTTAGTTTAAAATAAAAAAAAATATAAAAATATATAAAAAATATTAAAATTTCATTATTTTTAAAAGTTCTTCCAATTTCAATATTAGAGATCATTCTTTAAAGGATCTTATGGTAATATGAAAATATAAGAAATAATGGTTGCTTTTATAAAGCAAGACTAGGTATATCTTTACATGGTTTAAATGCAATAAGGTACAAAAAGTTATATCAATTTAAATTATTCCAAAATGTTTTTTTCTGTCCTTGCGAGAAACAAACTCTTTCATCACCTCCATCGAATTCGTTAGTTTTTCAACTTCATTTAATAGTTTTTTTACAGTATCCGAATTTTTAGCAAATTGGGATACAATGCCACTACAATTTGAAGGTGTTTGGCCAAGCAATTGCTTCAGCAATTTAAGTTGCGCGTGGAGGTCGCTCACATCAAAGTCATCTGCATAAAGATCTAGTTTTGTTTTTAGATTTTGTTCAGAAGGCACTTTTCCGTTGAAGGCTTCGATTACAATTTTTTCCAACGATTCCAGAGTGTCAAGATCTGTTTAAATGTACAATAAGATTTACAAAGTGCCAGTTTACACTAGCTTCACTCAACCGACTCACCGAATGTTAAATCAAAGTTAGTCGGTTGAGTGAAGCTGGTGTAAACATGCAAAAATAAAAAAAAGTCAAATATCAACCTGTTTGGTCGAATCTAGCCGTTATCTCATTTGAGAGAAGATCTAAAATTTCGAAATAATCTTTTCGTAGCCGATCATATAATGGCAACTGTACTGAAGGAACCGGATTTGATGTTTCTTCAAAGCGTCGAGGTGGATTTTCATCAGTTAATTTACAGTAGGGGCTTTCGCATGGTCCAAAACATTGGACCAACATGGCAGATTGTACAACATGTAGTACCATGCGTAAGCTAAAACGTTAGTAGAAATTTTTGGTTTTTTCTGCCGATTGTACAATATTGTACAACTATGTAAAATTACTGCTCTTGCAGGGTATCTAAAAGTTGCTTAGCTATTAGCCGGATGTGTTCTGCTTGAGAGCTTGCAATTAATGATGTTGCTTTACAAGTTGGATCGTTCAAACGCTCAATCAAATAGTCCCATTAGTTTTTCATCTAACTTATCGTACAACATGTCGTCCAATATGGAAAGCCCCTAAGAACATGTCAAATTTTTTCTTACCAGAGTTGCAAAATTAACAAGCATTAAGCTACATACTTAAGGGTGCTTTAACTGATGTGGTGGGCTTGCAGTAGAAACTCTACATTTTGTTCTATCTTTTTGCAAACACAGAGAAAGAAAATGGTTATCCGCAAGCATGCTTATGAAGAAGAGAGAAAGAAGAGGAAAATATATAATACAAAAATATTATCTTTGTAAAAAAAACTGATTTTTTTAATAACTTTCGAAGTTTTCTTTTTAAATTGTTTATCTAGCTAAAAAAGTGGGGGCAACTGCCCCCTTTCCCCCCGCTTCCGACGCCAATGTTCAAGTCATACGCGAATGTCTTCTGAAACGTCCATAAGTGCAGTTATGCAACTGCGCTTTTTCCTAAAACCAGATTGTCGGTCATTGATTATATGATTAGTATATAGATATTTGTTTATTTGTTTACTCATTTTTTGTTTAACATTTTGGGAATGTTGACGTCATTAATATTGTATTAAAGACATGCGTAATGTATGGCAATAATTTCGGCAGTATAACTTTAAGGAAGAGTGGATGAATTCCATCAACCCCGCAAGCATTAGACCTAATACCAAGAAAACTCTTCAACACATCTAACTGGTCAACACGATAATAATAAAACATGCAATCAGAGCACAAAACTGATCTTGAAGTAAGATATGAATTTTCTTTTACAGGATTGAACGGAAGATTAACAAATTTTTTATTTAAAACATTTAGGTCGACATTAACGTTACTACACTTAACATTTTTTCCTATACCAATATTGCCAATTTCCTTCCAGGTCTGCTTACTACTTACAGCGTAACTGAACTTACTCTCATAGTTACTAGTTTTAGCGGCCTTTACTTCCTTTACAACCCGCCTTCTACGGTCCTTGTAAGTCTCAAGCATATTATTAATTTTATATCTTTTCCAGCATTTAATTTTATATCTTTTCCAGCGATGCAGCGCGTTTATCAATTAATTTTCTTAGTTTAAGACAAAACTATGGTTGCTGACCTTGTCTTGATATTTTAGTTTTTATTGGAACGAATTCATCAAAGAGATAGTTTATATTAGTTTGTAAAAAATTTACTTGGGCATTAACAGAGGTCATACTAAAAATTGAATTCCAGTTTATAGTGTCAGTTGTAGTCGCAAGTTGTCTGTAATTAAAATTAAATCATGTTTTGAAAAGCAAGGAACAGCAAGTTGGTGATAAAGATTTATTTATGCTTGTCATCAACCAGAAATAAGTCCAGAAGAGAGCTATTTGTTCTGACTGAACTTTGGAGAGTATACGGATCATATTGTAATTACTGACATTGGAACTCACAATCGTATTAAGGTGTGTATTCATGCATAGCATTCAAGAAGGCATTATTTTGTAACATAAATGAGTGCAATAAAGTGTAATAAATATTTAATGAACTCATAATAGTTTTCATTGCCATCACTGTTAATTAATATACTAGGTATAATTACAATTTCCATCACTGTAGTAAGATGCAGGAAGAATTAAAAGAAATTAAGTAAGAAATATTGAAGAGTAACTAAGCTCGTAAGCTGAATGTATAAAAGAGAATAAAAACTAAGAATAATAATTTTAATCTTTTGTGTTGAAGATTACTGTATTGTGATCGCTAGCTGTATAGTGTTCGCTCAGGTGTCAAGTTGATTTAGGGAGTAAGCTGCTACTAACAAAGGTGAGGTCTATAATGGAATCTGTTCCTGCGCTTTCAAAAGTATTTTGCCACCCCGTGTATAGTGTGGCTATGCCAAGGACCACAAACACTTCAAGGAGCGCTTGTCTTCTTGGATTGGTTCTAATGCATCCCCATTCGGTTGACCATGTGTTGAAGTCCCCTGAAATAACAACTGGGTGTCTTCCGATAGCGTCATCTACAATTTCTTCCAGTACCTTTGTGGCTTCATCTAAAGTGAGGCTTGGGGGTAAGTAACAGCTGTACACAAAAATTCCTCCCAATTTGGCCCTCACGAAGAAGTTAGCAGATTTCTGGTGCCTTATTTGTCGCCACTACTGTCTACAGCTCCATATGGAGGTTTTCCCGGAAATATCACTTGTTGTGACTCACAACGAGGCATTCCCCAAAATATTGTCTTTTTACTGGTAGTCAAGTGCTGGCAATGAAAGTTGATCCACCGCAACAACTAAGCGAGCGATCAATATTCATTGCATTGCGGCACTTTTATATGAATTCAGTGCCAAGGCCAGTAAAGAAAATAAATGAGGTCAAGTAAAATAAAAATAAGACAATAAAATGAACACTGATCTACCGCAACAACAACTGGGTGATCAGTTTTCATTTTATTTAAAGACAATAAAATAAAGCCAACAATTTACTTCTGTGCGGCCAGCGTCAAATGCTGACAAAGCAATACCCAGAGGTAAATTAATTTTAATATTTTATTGTTGTAATTAGCATACACACATTTTGGCTATGCGAATAACGAAAAACAAGAATAATTTAAATAATAATTTATCGTTGGGCAATATGACCCAATTACACATGTTATACATGTTTGTATGTTTGTTTAGCCCAAGTTGGCATTATTAAATAAGCATCTAGGAAAATATATTTAAAGTTAGAACCAATGACAACGTACTGTAAAATAATTGCATCATAGGAACTTAATAATGAAGTTAATTTAAGCCAAATTATTGTGTAAGAGGCGGAAGGCAAAATTACGCAACCGCTTATTTATCAAAAAGTAGAATTAAGTATGTAAAACTTAAGAAGAAGCGCGGCCAGATATGATATAAATATCTGGTCCCCGCTAAATCAAAGAGATTGAGTGAGTGAATTTGTTTAACATACACAAGTGTTTTCTTGGAATTGATTGGTTCAGTAGAAGTATAAAGTGAAGACTTAGAGAGGGTTAACCACCTGGATAAAAGTATAAGTCAGTATGAATTCACAAACTTTTCTCACTTCCTTACAGGATCCAGCAGCTTTAATAGGTACAAGTGCCTAGTATAGTTTTGGCTTGCTGCAACAAGTTCAGTGCTTGTTGCAACATATCAACAGTAAAGAAAATCGCGGCTACAATAGGTTCAAGTGCCTAGTGTAGCAGGGGTTGCAACAAGTTCAAGTGCTTGTTGCAACATAACAACAGAAACGAACAAAAGGGCCTCACCCAACAGATTTATGTGTCTGTTGGGCTACACGGCTAAAGTTTCATAGGGCTACGATTAGGATCTACGTGCATCCTCACGGGAGGACGAAATATATAAAATAAAAGTGGGAAATTTATTTTACTTAGCGGTAGAGACCAAGTGGACCCTACTTAGTTTTCAGTTAGCGGATCCATCTTCCACCACCCTTAGGAAAAGGATAGAAGGAATTTATATTGTATATAAAGGTTTGAGTTTCGTTTAAAACCTTTCTAAGTTTGCTATTTGAAATCTTCCACCACCTCTCGGAAAGAGTCTGGCAGGAATAAAAGTTTCTGTGTTCAAGGTTTAAGTTTCGTTTAAAACCTTATTTTTTTTTGTTTGTTTCAGAAATTAATTTTTTTTTTTTTTATAACAATAAACGCTTCTTAGGAGCACGGATTATCAACAAAATTTTTTAGGATCCACTTCAAGGCGATGTTGGAATTTTACGGAGCAGATGCAGACGGTCAACAGTGGGGAAAATTTTTTTTATGAGAACAAAAAATTTGCTTAAGAACTAAATCATCGAGGAAGAGGATACAACAAATCACCGAGGCAGAGAACACAACTATAAAGAGAACCATTCAACGGCAAGATATATCATGGCAATTTTTGAACATAAAACAAAAATTAAATTTTGTCAGTATTTTTCGTCACTTATTTGGCGAAATTTTCAGGGGAGTTTTTTGTTTCTTTAAACTTGACTATAAAAATTCGAAATTACAAACCCTAAAAATTACATTACATGATGTTTTTTTTTACAAACAAAATATTTATTTATACATGAATTTAAAACAAGCTTTTATAGCCTATGCATCAATCGTTGCTTCAATATATTTATATGAAAGCTAATTACTGAAAAGAAAGAGAATAAAGATATATATTAATAAAACAAACAGCATGTGTTTTATTGGAATCGATATTTTCACATGGCACAAGCAGAATTTGACAGTTTTATAGAACAATTGTGGAGTGAAATAGAACATTTTTCCAATTCGAGAAAAGATTTTGAAGCAGTGAAAAAGGGGGTTTATAATTCAAAAGAGGTTGTCCTGCAAATTTTTACGCAGCTGGTGCATAGTGAGTCGAGGGCATCTGTTGAGGAAAAGGAGGATCTGAACGAGCGATTCAGGGATATTGAAAAGAAATATCATGCAATAAGGGTACAACTTGAAGAGACAGAAGAAGGGATAAAGGAAATTGAGGAAGAGAACTTAAAGTTGAGGCAAATAGTGGGGATTAAGAATATCTCCGAGGAATTAGTAAAGCACTTAGTTGGGAACGAGCACACAGAGTGTGAAAAGAAATTGCAGGAAGCACAACGAAAAATAGAAAGTTTAAAGTTTGTCAGGAGAGACCGGGAAACTATAGTAGTACTGTTGTATCCTCCGCTGAGGATACGCGTAAGTCCTACAATCTCCCTAATTTTTGTTATATTAACCACCTCTTTGTTTGGGAGGCATGGTGGTTTATGCCATTCAATAGGCAGCCGTGAGGTTGCCGCGATAGGTTAAAATTAATGGGGATTTTTAGTGGTTCCCAAACCGAAAGAATACTTACCAAAATTGTCCATTTTTCACCCTGTTCCTTTTGATTTGAATAAAAAGTCTCTATTTAGTTTTTCCTTTAATTTAATACTTCACTTTTATTTTTAGAGCCACTCTCGTCACTCTATCTTATTTTTTCAACTCCCCTCTTTATTAGCAGAGAACAGATATTTATAACAAATCTGATCTCGCTTTCTTCTTCTTCATTTTCTTAACTTAGTTACAATTTTCCATTCTTGGGTGAGATTCTATTTGGCTTAATAACTTAACCTTAAAATATAAACAACCTTAAAGTAAAATTCTTAACCTAGGCAATCTCATTGTTATTATTTTAGATACACAAAATAGTATTCTTATTCTTATAAACAAAACAATTATTCATGCTTTTTTGCATGCACATACATTTTTAATACTGCCGCTACTCTTCTAAAACAAACATACATACACTCATACTCGACCGCCCAGCCATGGGAACTTTGGCTCAGATTTCATAACCATGTTGGTTACAACAATAAAATATCAATTTAAATATTTACCTCGCGCTTAATAAGCCAAAGTCCAAAAATGCAACGACTGCATTTTTGTAAAACAGTAGTCAAGTCATGTTAACAGAAGCGCAGCTAAAATAGCAAGCTGGCTTTCTTTGTACGCATATTCTTTGCTCAACTATTTAGTCGCTTATTAACCATGAGCCTGACTTTTGAATTGCAATGAATGCTGATTACTCACTTTCAATTGAGGCAGATCAGTGTTCATTGCAATCATAACTGTTTTAAGTTAATTATTAACGTTTGTGACTAATTAGTCACAACATTCCTCCCCCCTTTGACCAAGAAAATTTTTACCTTGAAGAGGTTGAGATTTTCGATGACTTTGCTTTTTGCGTATCGACCATGTTTGTATGCTTAATATATAACGTTTTCAATTACTTTTTTTTTTCCTTCTTCTGTGAAACTGACTATAAACAAATTTTTTCTTAATCAGTTCTTTTGTACATTACATTACATTACATTAAATTACATAACATTACATGACAATACATTATCAGTTCCAAATTCGACTAACTTACATTTTTATTTGTTATGAACACTTTTTGTCCTGTATAGTTCTTGTGAATGTTTATGTTTTCGTTTTACTTTTGATATCTTAAATAATTGTTAAATGTAAAATCTCATTTGAAACCCATTAAATCTTACTAGTTACCTATGTCTTGTATACAACGGTGACATCTCGTCCTCGTTGATTCGGTCTGCTTATGCTCCACTAGGTATCTTTTATCTTTGTTCCGCTTCTGGTGCTACTGCTACTGATGGTGACTCAATGATTGTCTTTTCTAATTTCATGGTACCAAGTTGTGTAAACAGCCTTTAACTTTTTGTTTTCATATACAAGCTCCGAACTTTTTGCGTTATAGCCTGTCAAGTTCAACAAATCTTTCAGCTACTCTATTGATATCGGATGTATAAACAAAATAAGCTAATTCACCCAATCTATTGTTGAACAACCTCGTAGTGTTATAGACTTCATTATAATTAATTTCGTTGATGATGCGGCCAATACGTTATCGTAAAGGCTATTATTCTCTTCCTTCGCCATATGCTCCACAAGAAAAATTGCCAGCATAAATTTAAGAAAAATGTTAAAAGTAATAAAATTTCAAACTATTCCGAAGTATGTAACATATTTGCACACTTTTGTTTCTGCGAATATCATCTGATGAATGAATGAGCTGCGGCCAGTTATGAAATTATTATTTGCGATGCAACGTTTCCATGTCTGCGCTTTCTACACATCTTCAATTTGCTGTGTTGTCTTAATGTTCGTCAAGAAACTTTGCAATCAGTTTAACCAATCCTTATATTCTCTTTCTTGTACTTCAAATAACGTTCACTAACGGATTTCTTCCCTCTACTGGTTCAGACACAATTAAAAGTCTTCGTTACTTCTTTTACTTGAATATCTCGTTCCTGCTTCAACCCCCGCTTCTTGTGTTTCTGCTATGTCGATGCATACAAGATACAAGATATAGCCGTATTCTTCAAATGTTGTATTCTTAATTTCCATTTTACAAAGTTTTTTTTTTTTCAACAAATTTTCAAATATTCAGTGACCATAACTTATAAGTTCGACCCTTAACGTATTATTTATTTTGTAAACATTTGTATACTGTTTCTCTATATCTTAATACATTTTTCTGTTATCAAATTTATTAATTATTGATATTGTTTTTATCTTAACTTTACTTCACATTTACCTTGTTATCAACTCAACATACGACTTCAAGGATTTCAATTCCTTTTAATTTTCTAACTTCGTTAATTCTCTTTAAATTTATTTTTATTTTTCTTTTTTATACTTTTATTCAAATCTTAATTTTTCTTGTCAATGTTTTTATGCGACAGCGCATTTACATATAAATAAACAGTAAGAAATTTCAATACAGGCTTTTTTCTTTTGGTTTGTTCTTTTAAACATTAATTTTTCATTTTTATTTCTCCAATTCAATATCTTTAATTTATAACTTTACTTAATATTTTCCCGTAGTGAGAATTTAGTTTCCTTTAAGTTTTGTTATTTATTTATTTTATTCTTTTGTTCTGATATTTACTGTTCCAATTTTAAAATTCTTTGTAAAGTCTTTCTAAAATTATTTTTCCTTTTATCATTGTTTCTTTAAGTAAAAATAATTTGTCTCTTTCATTATTTTTTTTTTTACTTTCTGTATCATTTACTTATTATGTTTTATTGCGTCTTCATTGGACGTTTTCGAATTTATTATCAATTAATTTGCTTTTTTTTTAAATAACATTTAATTACTTGAATGACTATTTTAATTCCAAAACAAAATTTACAGAATTATTTAAAATAAAGTGGCACTATTTTGGGATCTACAAGTAGAATTCGCTGTACTAGAATTTAATTCTTGCGAGGGAATTCTGTAACAACGTTGTTCACTTTGAAGATGCCAACACATTTGCCTGTAACTTTAGGTTTTCTCCGTTTCTTATTTTTCCTCCTGCCATATCTTGACTGTTTCATTTAAATAAGTATTATTTTTTTCATTTATATTCCTTTCTACTGTATCCTGATTACATAACCTTTTCTTAACTGTTCCTTCCGTAAGTAGTTTCCTCTACTCCACTTATTTCACATCGCCGTATTCTGGCCACAAATATGCTTTCTTATTCACTACTTTCCTAATTTCTTTCTTTGTAAATTTTTTATTTATTTATTTTTTTTTTAAATTCTGTTTTTTTATGAATCATTTCTTTTTTATACTTTTAATAAATCTTCTATTGTACAACAGTTATTTTATCCTCATAATTGTACTAATAATATGTATCCTATACTACTTACTTTTTCACTTTACTTTCCGTTTTGTTTAAAATTCTAATATCTTAACTGTCTTTTTCTATTTCTAATTCCCATGAAACAATTTTAGTAAATTGTTGTGAATTTTCTTTGCTTTCCCCTTTATCGAAATCTCGGTAGTAACTGGGGTTTTTATTGCTAAAACTTCATACGGTCCTATCCATATTGGTGAAAATTTATTCTTCCTTGCTTGATTCTTCATTAGAACCCTGTCCCCAATTTTAAATTCTACTGCATTTAAAGTATTATCATAATATTTTTTAGATAATTCTTTTGCACGCTCCTGGTTCTGTCTTACCAGTTCGTGCGCTCTCTGAATTTGATATTTCATAACTTTTGAAGTATCCTCGGAATTATACACCGGACTACACTTTCACCTTAAATTAGTTGGCATTTCTGAGTCAAACCCATATAATGTTTTGAATGGTGTTTGCTTTGTTGCCATATGCGGTGTGTTATTGTGAACGTGCATAGCGGACGATAGCCCCTGATCCCAATTTGACCCGTCTTCTTTTGCAAAACCTCTCAAATAATCTGCCAGAGGCCTATGACTTCTCTCTAGGGAACCATTTGCTTGTGGATGATACGGTGTGATATGTAACTTTTCAATACCTAACATTTTACATACATCTGAAAACACGCGTGAAATAAAATTTGAGCCGTTGTCTGTAATTAACACCCTTGGTGTATTGTGGCGAGTTATAATTTCGTTAAAAAATGCTTTCGATATCGCGCTTGCTTCGGCATCTGGTATCGCAACACATGCCATATACTTCGAAAAATCATCTTGAAACGTTAAAATGTATTTATTACCAGACACAGTCTATGGCAATATGCCGACTATATCCATATAAACTTTGTCAAACGGGCGTGTTGGTGTGTCTGTTAATACCATAGGCATTTTGGTGAGTCTAGAACTTTTATTTACTTGACATTTATGGCATGCTCTTACATATTCCTTAATTTCTTTTTGCATTCCCTTCCATTTGTATTGTTGTCTTATTCTAAAGAACGTTCTTAGTGCTCCTTGATGACCTCCTAATGGCAAATCATGAAAATCCTTTAATATTCTTTCTATATCCTTTCTGTCAGTAAGAACCACTATGTTTTTATCGTTTTGCTGAGCTATCTATCTTCGCTACTGACTCTGTGTTCTCTTCACTCTCCTTAGCTATTTCCATTTCTCTTGTCTTTGATCTTGTTTTAACCATATTAACCTCTTTTCTTATTAGCTCTGCCTTCTCCACGTGTAAATCTTGAAAATAATTCTTCTGAGCTGACGTCTGTATTTTACTATTATATAAATTTTTTGCTTCTTTTAACCCTTGTTCCCAACTTGGAATCCTTCTATCTGACTTTAACAAGTATTCTGCTATATGTTCCCTAATGAAATATGAGCTTTTGCTTTTCAAAGAACTTTCCGATAGTTTTCGGTCGTTTGTAATCTGGAAATCTCTGATTCCCAATCTTTTACAAACACTCGAAAATAATTTTAACGTGAAACTGGAGTTGTTATCAGTTATTATTGTTTCAGGAATATTATTATTCAATATGGCGTTTCCGATCGTGATTGCGTCCGCATTAGGTAAGGCAATACACTTCAAATATTTCGAGGACTCGTCTTGGAGTATCAAGATGTATTTATTCCCTAAACACGTTTCTGGTAGTATACTAATCAGATCAATATATTAATTTGTAAATGGCCTCTCCACTCCTATTATCTTCTCTTGCGTTTGTACTAGAGCGACTTCTTCGCTTCCACGCGGTATTCTACTCAAGGCGTCGGCGTTTAAATTCTTTTTCCCTAGTTTATAAATTATTTCAAAATCATACTCTGACATTTTATGTCTAAACCTTGCTAATCTCGACGTTTGGTCCTTCAGATTCGCTATTCCTCTCAATGGTTGGTGATCTGTATATATCTTGAACGGCGCTCCTAATGCTTCACCACTCGCATCTGTAGTTAGTAAAAACGGCTTGCTAAAATCGGGATATGCCAAAATGGGTGATGAAGTCACCGCTTCCTTTATTTTTTCAAATGCTTCCTGACACTTATATGACCATTGGAACTTACTGTCCTTCTTTAATACATTATTTATGGGTGATGCGACTTGTGACATATTCTCTATGAACTTCCTGTAATAATTAGCTAGTCCTAAAAATGCTTGAACCTCTTTCCTATTTCTCGGTATTAAAATATCCTTCACGCATTTTAATTTCTGCGGATCTGGTAGCGCCCCTAATTCCGAACATTTGTGTCCCAGGTATGCTATTTCTCTACGAAGAAACTGACATTTTTCCGTATTCAATTTTAAGCAATTTTCCCTAAGTCTCTGGAATACTTGTGCTAATCTTTCCCCATGTTGCTGTAAATTTTTGCCATAAATTACCACATCATCTAAATATACGAAACAATCTATTCCTTGTAATCCTGTCAATATATTATTCATCAATCGCTGGAAAGTCGCTGGAGCTCCGGTGAGTCCAAATGGCATTCTATTGAATTCATAATGACCAAATGCTGTACTAAATGCTGTTTTCTTTCTGTCTTCTTTACTCATGAGAACCTGATGGTACCCACTTGCCAAATCTAATGTTGAAAAATATCTACAGTGCCCTAATTGATCTAATATTTCATCAATCCTAGGTATTGGAAAAACTTGCTTAATTGTTACGTCATTTACCTTTCTGAAATCTATGACTAATCGCCACTTTTTCTTACCATCGCTTCCTGCTTTCTTTCGTACTAATAGCAATGGCGAATTCCACGGTGATTTGCTCGGTCTAATAATGTCGTCTTCTAAAAGTTGTTCTACCTGTTTTTAAATTTCTTCTCTATGTGTTTGAGGTAATCTATACTGTTTTTGATTTATTGGAGGCTGATTTGCTTGAACCTGAATGTCGTGTTCTATCACTGGAGTATATGTTAATTTATCTCCTTCCAATAGAAAAATATCATAGTATGCCGTTATTAAATTCTCGATTGCAGACCTTTCCTCTAAGTTCAAATTTTCATCTAATTTAATTGTCTGTGTTAATTTGTTAATCCTTTCTTTTACCTTACACTCGTTTACTCCATACATTGAGCCTGACTTCATTTTAAATGTGTTATAATTGGAAAATTTCGGTTTATAGTACCTCGGCAAGATAACATCCTCATTATTTGAATTCAAAATTGATACATATGCGGTATCGTTCTCTACCTTCGTTAAACTTTCTCCTAAATAAACCCCTGGCACTATCTCCTGTTTATGTACCACTACCACCGGAATCTTTGTCTCTACTTTAATTCTTACTGTTCGTATGGTCCTAGCTATTATTTCCATTTCCTCACTGTAATTAATTGAGCTTAACTCATTCATTTGTTTCAATGGTAATTTTATATTACCTCCTTCTTTGTCATATATAGTTACTGTTTTATTTATCGTATTTATGATAGATTTATTCCACAAATTATCCCGGCCTAATATGCCATCTGCAGGCAGTCCTTGTTCTAGTGCCACTACGTGCAACTTAAAACTAAGATTATTTACCTCGTCATGTTCTATCTTCACTGACCCAAGTGTTTTCACGAAACCCCCGAATGCTCCACACAAATTTCTTATTTCTTTTCCCCTGTCTTCAATTGTTTGTAATGCGTTTTGTTTCACTAAACTCGTGTCCGCTCCGGAATCTACAAGAAGAACGAGTTTACCATTTATAGCATTCTTGCAAGGAATTTCTATAAACACATCATTTACTTTGGAGATTCCAAAACATTCACCGTTTTTCTTTTCCAACACCGTCATATTTTTATGCCAACCATCATTTGTTATATTTTCATTTAATTTTTCTAATCCCACATTGCATTTCTCTCGTGTTACTTTTTCATTTAATCTTCCCGCTACCACATTGAATTTTTCTTCTATCATATTTTCATTTAATTTCTTGAATACCACATCGGATTTTTCTTTTATCATATTTCCATTTAATTTTCCTGCTACCTCATTGACTTTTTTCTTTCTTACATTTTCATTTAACTTTCCTCCTACCACACCGAATTTTTCTTTTCTCATATTTCCATTTAATTTTTCGAATGCTACATCGAATTTTTCTTTTATTTCCCCGAGTGTCTTTATAACCTTTTTTGATGTCGCCTGCAACGACTCAACAATTTCCTTCGATTCTGGGCTTATGTTTTCTACATTCCTTCTTGAATGAGGTGTAAAGAAATTTACAATCCTTTCGGGTGTCAAATTCTCTGTTACTACTAAATGATCTGTTACTGAACTTTCCACTGGCTTGGATGTACATATACTCACAATCTCTTCAGACGTAGAATTATCTGTTACTATCCTTTCTATTGGCTTAGATGTACGGATATTCACAATCTTTCTAGATGTAGAATTATCCGTTTCTATCTTTGATGGCCTTATATCGCTCTTATATCGGGGTTCCCAGCTCATTGGCCTTGGCTGGGCCCCTGAAAGTTTCCCTGCCGATTTTCCCAGTTGTTCCTCCTATAACACTCATCCTGCACATGACCTACCTTGTCACACCACATATAGTGTACCTGTTGCTGTCTCACTTGCAGTTCATTACCAAAATTATTTGCCCTAAACCTCAATCGATCGTTAAATATGTTCCTGTTTTCCTGCTGTCTACTAGCAAATTGTCTAAAATATTTCTGCTGTCCCATTGGTGCGAATGAGGGTGCACTAATCCAACAATTTTCATGACCATACTTCTGACATGTTTCGCAATACGGAGAATTTTTTCTCGAAAGGCACTCATCTCTTGTGTGTCCTTGTCTGTTGCAGAATGAACACTTGATGTTCATTTTATATTGGTCCTGCTTTTCGTCTTCGAACCTATCTTCTGGTGTTACATCTCTTATTCTTAAACCCTGATTTACTCTTCTATTCCATCTGTGTTCTTCGTCACTTTCTTGTATCGTGCAAGTTTGACGCTGTGAATGTCGTCCTGACCCATTCCTGTTTTTGTCCTTCAACATATATTCTAAACCTGAAGCCCTTTTTACCAACTCTGATAGGTCATTCCCTGATAATGATAACACTACTGTCCTTATCTCAGGATCCAATATACCGACTTTAAATGCTGTAACTACGGAGATATTTAATTGTTTGAGGAGTGATTTGTCCTCCCCTATACAGTCTCTCCCTCTAGCTTCTATTGAACCTAGCCTTCGTGCAAACGCAATTATTTTTTCCCCGGGCTCTTGTTCACACCTAGATAATGCAATAATTATTGAATCGTATGTAGTTGCCCTCAGATAATTTGACTTAATCAATATGTAAATATCCTCTACTTTGTCAAATTGTCGGCTCCTACATAATTCGAAAGCATCCCCGTGCAACCGGAGTTTTATGCACTCTATGAAAATTGATATCTACTTTTTTAACTGCTCTCGCAGCCAGGTCACATCCCTGGATAAACCTTTATACTTCTGCCGGTGACTCGATACCCGAAAACAAGGGCACCAAATTATTCACCGTTTTCGCTATGTCGTTTACATTCATAATTGTTCGTTTAACCAGTCCGTTTCTTCAATGTAATCCTGGTCTATCTTCTGACTTGCTTCCTGCAAATTTACTCTAACACTCCGTGTGATAAATAAAATAAACACTCAATGAATATACGAATTCTCCTCCTGCCATGAGGTACATGAAAAAATACAAATTTAAAGCTTACAAAACACATTTTTATATTTTTTGTTTAATTCCCATTTATTTTAGGTTTTTTCCACATATAAACCATACATTAGTTGACTTTTGTAATACAAATATTCCTTACTATATAAAAGATTCTTTTTTTTTATTTTGTATATTTTGTAACAAATTTTAAAATTCATGCCGCTTTAGATTTTCTTGAAGCTGACTGGTTATCTTCTCTGTTGATAAATCTTCCACGGTGATTTAGTTCCTTTTCTATTTTCCCATAAAATCTGCTTCCAGGTTTGGTTTGCCAGGATGGTCTTCGAAAGTTCTACTGGTACAGTCGTCATAATTGTCACTTAGTGGATCCAAAAAGTTGTTGTTGACAATATGTGTTATCTAAAAAAAATTTTTACCAAAAATTGCATTCCTAAAAAGGGTTCAAACGAAACTTAAACCTTTATATCCAAAAGAAAATATTCGTACCATCCTCTTTCCGAGAGGTGGTGGAAGATGGATCCGCCATCAATAATGTATTTCCAGCAGAAAGATAAAAATCCCACAGAATTTTATGTCAAAAACTATCATTCTGCACAACAAAAAAAAATTTTTTTTTTTTTTCAATATACCCAACAGTGTAATTCCATAATTTATAGGTATAAATAACTTCTTATTATTTAAAACATTAAAAACACACATTTTTTTTTTAAATGTCCTAACAAAAAATTTTCTTTATTGTTCCTGTAACAATAAAGACCTATCAAACATTCAAATTCCATAAAAAAAAATCTTTCCAAAATATGCTTGTTGTTCCTGTAACACCGATCACTTTGAATCTTTGCAAAAGAACCAATGTCCTTCCTGTTCCTATAACAGCAAGGATCCTAGCAATTACTTTTTTTTATATCCACTTTTTTTTAAACACCTGCTGTTCCTGTAACAGAAGGATCTAACAAAAATTGTCCTTCTCTAAAACTTTATAAAATTAAACGAACCAAAATTGTCCTTATTGTTCCTGTAACAATAAGGATCCTAACATCCTTGCTGTCCCTGCGGACAGAAGGATCCTACCGGCTGCGCCATTTTGTTGTATCCTCCGCTGAGGATACGCGTAAGTCCTACAATCTCCCTAATTTTTGTTATATTAACCACCTCTTTGTTTGCGAGGCATGGTGGTTTATGCCATTCAATAGGCAACCGTGAGGTTGCCGCGATAGGTTAAAATTAATGGGGATTTTTAGTGGTTCCCAAACCGAAAGAATACTTACCAAAATTGTCCATTTTTCACCCTGTTCCTTTTGATTTGAATAAAAAGTCTCTATTTAGTTTTTCCTTTAATTTAATACTTCACTTTTATTTTTAGAGCCACTCTCGTCACTCTATCTTATTTTTTCAACTCCCCTCTTTATTAGCAGAGAACAGATATTTATAACAAATCTGATCTCGCTTTCTTCTTCTTCATTTTCTTAACTTAGTTACAATTTTCCATTCTTGGGTGAGATTCTATTTGGCTTAATAACTTAACCTTAAAATATAAACAACCTTAAAGTAAAATTCTTAACCTAGGCAATCTCATTGTTATTATTTTAGATACACAAAATAGTATTCTTATTCTTATAAACAAAACAATTATTCATGCTTATTTGCATGCACATACATTTTTAATACTGCCGCTACTCTTCTAAAACAAACATACATACACTCATACTCGACCGCCCAGCCATGGGAACTTTGGCTCAGATTTCATAACCATGTTGGTTACAACAATAAAATATCAATTTAAATATTTACCTCGCGCTTAATAAGCCAAAGTCCAAAAATGCAACGACTGCATTTTTGTAAAACAGTAGTCAAGTCATGTTAACAGAAGCGCAGCTAAAATAGCAAGCTGGCTTTCTTTGTACGCATATTCTTTACTCAACTATTTAGTCGCTTATTAACCATGAGCTTGACTTTTGAATTGCAATGAATGCTGATTACTCACTTTCAATTGAGGCAGATCAGTGTTCATTGCAATCATAACTGTTTTAAGTTAATTATTAACGTTTGTGACTAATTAGTCACAACAGTACCAGCAACTGTAAAAATGAATATAAGTGAGAAAGCCAAAACAGTGAGTAACTTAATACCACTATTTTCAGGTACTGAGTCACCGGCGGAAGTTTATAGATTTATACAAGGATGCGAGTTGGCATTTAAGGCAGTGAAACCAGTAGATGCACAGCACTTCACAGATTGTGTGAAACTAAGGCTACACGGGGAGGCGTTTGAGTTTTGCAGGAATAAGAGATTAGGTAAGGTTGAGGATACCTATGGGACAATCAAAGCGAAGTATCTTAAGGAGACAACGTATAATACGTTGATAATGGAACTATCGCATTGCGTCCAAAGGCCGGGGGAGAGTTTAAGAATAAGCGACATAGAGTCTCGGGGTAGACATCTAGTAAGTGATGACGGTATCATGTGGGAACAGCTCAGTAGTTCGGTCGTTAGTGCGTTTAAGGTGGGAGTTTCCGACCCTAACCTCAGAACGATTTTATTAACGACAACCGGTTTGGTCCTCGCAGCGTTTGAGAAAAGGGCATTAGATATGGAGGTCATGTTAAAAGGAGATGAGCTGGGGAGAACTGCACAAGACCTTAATAACTATGGACAAGAGTACCAGGGCAAATAGGGAAGGGGGTTTCCCAGGGATAGAGGTCAGGAACAAAGAGGACAGTATAACATACAGGAGGAGGATAAAAACAATAGACAAATAGCAGATTAGCTATAAGGTGCTCATTTTGCCAGGAGAGAGGGCATACCAGGGACGTGTGTATAATAAGAAGAAACACACCATATTGCGAAAAATGCCAGGAATATGGGCACGAAAAGGGGTGGAGGTGTGCCCAAGAATTTAGGCTCAGAAATGAAAAAATGGCTGGAAAGGGCTATGAGGGCAATTTAACTCAAAAAATCCATTCAGAAATAGTGAGGAAAAGAGACAAAAACAGGGACCAAATATAGCGATTGAATGTAGATGGTGTAAAAAGTTAGGCCACGTGGAGAAAGACTGTTACGCCAAGAGAAATTGTAGACAGCAGGAAAACAGGAACATATTTAACGATCAACTGAGTTTTAGGGCAAATAATTTTGGTAATGAATTGCAAGTGAGACAGCAACATGTACGCTGTAGGTGGTGTGACAAGGTGGGTCATATGCAGGATGAGTGTTATAGGAGGAACAACTGGGAAAATCGGCAGGGAAACTTTCAGGGGCCCAGCCAAGGCCAATGAGCTAGGAACCCCGAAAAAAGAGCGAAATAAGTCCATCAAAGATAGTAACGGATAATTCTACATCTAGAAAGATCGTGAATATCCGTACATCTAAGCCAATAGAAAGGATAGAAACATATAATTTTACGTCTGAAGAGATTGTGAATATCTCTACATCCAAGCCAGTGGAAAGTTCAGTAACAGATCATTGAGTAGTAACAGAGAATTTGACATCCGAAAGGATTGTAAATTTCTGTACACCTCATTCAGGAAGGAATGTAGAAAACATAAGCCCAGAATCGATGGTAATTGTTGAGTCGTTGCAGGCGACATCAAAAAAGGTTATAGAAACACTCGGGGAAATAAAAGAAAAATTCGATGTGGTATTTGAAAAATTAAATGAAAATATGAGAAAAGAAAAATTCAATGTGGTAGCAGGAAAGTTAAATGAAAATGTGAGAAAGGAAAAAGTCAATAGGTAGCAGGATAATTAAATGGAAATATGATAAAAGAAAAATCCGATGTGGTATTTGAGAAATTAAATGAAAATATGATAGAAGAAAAATTCAATGTGGTAGCAATAAGATCAAATGAAAAAGTAACACAAGAGAAATGCAATGTGGAATTAAAAAAATTAAGTGAAAATATAACAAATGATGGTAGGCATAAAAATATGATGGTGTTGGAAAAGAAAAAGGGTGAATGGTTTGGAATCTCCAAAGTAAATGATGTGTTTATAGAAATTCCTTAAACGAATGCTATAAATGGCAGACTCGTTCTTCTTGTAGATTCCGGAGCGGACACGAGTTTAGTGAAACAAAATGCATTACAAACAATTAAAAACAGGGGAAAAGAAATAAGAAATTCGTGTGGAGCATTCGGGGGTTTCGTGAAAACACTTGGGTCAGTGAAGATAAAACATGACGAGGTAAATAATCTTAGTTTTAAGTTGCACGTAGCTGCACTACAACAAGGACTGCCTGCGGATGGCATATTAGGCCGGGATAATTTATGGAATACAGCTATAATAAATACAATAGACAAAACATTAACTATGTATGACAAAGAAGGAGGTAATATAAAATTACCATTGAAACAAATTAATGAGTTAAGCTGGATTAATTACAATGAAGAAATGAAAATAAAAGCTAGGACCATATAAACAGTAAAAATTAAAGTAGAGACTAAAATTCCGGTGGTAGTTGTACATAAACAGGAGATTGTGCCAGGGGCTTATTTAGGAGAAAGTTTAACGAAGGTAGAGAACGATACCGCATATGTATCAATTTTGAATTCAAATAATGAGGATGTTATCTTGCCAGGTATTATAAACCAAAATTTCCCAATTATAACACATTTAAAATTAAGTCATTTTTGGAGTTAACAAGTGTAAGGTAAAAGAAAGGATTAATAAATTAACACAGACAATTAAATTAGATGAAAATTTAAGCGTAGAGGAAAGATCTGCAATCGAGAATTTAATAACGGCATACTATGATATTTTTCTCTTGGAAGGGGATAAATTAACATACACTCCAGTAATAGAACTAGAAATTCAGGTTCAAGCAAATCAGCCTCCAATAAATCTAAAACAGTATAGATTACCTCAAGCGCATAGAGAAGAAATTCAAAAACAGGTAGAACAACTTTTAGAAGACAACATTATTAGGCCGAGCAAATCACCTTGGAATTCGCCATTGCTGTTAGTACCAAAGAAAGCAGGAAGCGATGGTATGAAAAAGTGGCGATTAGTCATAGATTTCAGAAAGGTAAATGACGCAACAATTAAGCAAGTTTTTCCAATACCAAGGATTGATGAAATATTAGAACAGTTAGGGCACTGCAGATATTTTTCAACATTAGATTTGGCCAGTGGGTACCATCAGGTTCTCATGAGTAAAGAACACAAAAAAAAGACAGCATTTAGTACAGCATTTGGTCATTATGAATTCAATAGAATGCCATTTGGACTCACCGGAGCTCCAGCGACTTTCCAGCGATTGATGAATAATACACTGACAGGATTACAAGGAATAGATTGTTTTGTGTAATTAGATGATGTGGTAATTTATAAAAAATTTACAGCAACATGGAGAAAGATTAGCACAAGTATTCCAGAGACTTAGAGAAAATAGCTTAAAACTGAATACGGAAAAGTGTCAGCTTCTTCGCAGAGAAATAGCATACCTGGGACATAAATGTTCGGAATTAGGGGCGCTACCAGATCCACAAAAATTAAAATGCGTGAAGGATATTCCAATACCGAGAAATAGGAAAGAGTTTCAAGCATTTTTAGTCTTAGCTAATTATTAGCGATTGTTTGGGCGACAAAAAATTTTAGAGCATATTTGTTGGGTAGGCCATTCAAGATATATACAGGTCATCAACCATTTAGGGGTACAGCGAATCTGAAGGATCAAACATCAAGATTAGCAAGATTTAGGCACAAGATGTCAGAGTATGATTTTGAAATAATTTATAAACCAGGTAAAAAGAATTTAAATGTGGACGCACTAAGTAGAATACCACAGCAGAACCAAGAAAACCAGATCAAAAGCAAAAGATGCAGCTGAAGAGACTGAAGAACACACGGATTCACTAGCGGAAATGGATGATGGGATAGAAAAACGAGACTATCATAACATAGAGATTCTAACTGATAGGAAGGATATAGAAAGAATATTGAAGGATTTTCATAATTTGCCATTAGGAGGACATCAGGGAGCGCTGAGAACGTACTTTAGAATAAGAAAACAATACAAATGGAAGGGAATGCAGAAAGAAATTAAGGAGTATGTGAAAAAAATGTAATAAATGTCAAGTAAATAAAAGTTCTTGACCCACTAAAATGCCTATGGTATCGACAGACATACCAACACGTTCATTTGACAAGGTTTTTATGGATATAGTCGGCATATTTCCAGAGACTGTATCTGGTAATAAATACATTTTAACGTTTCAAGATGATTTTTCGAAATATATGGCCTGTGTTGCGATACCAGATGCCGAGGCAAGCACGATATCAAAAGCATTTTTCAACGAAATTATAACTCGCCACAATACAACAAGGGTGTTAATTACAGACAATGGCTCAAATTTTATTTCACGCGTGTTTTCAGATGTATGTAAAATGTTAGGTATTAAAAAATTACATATTACACCGTATCATCCGCAGGCAAATGGTTCCCTAGAGAGAAGTCATAGGCCTTTGGCAGAATATTTGAGAGGTTTTGCAAAAGAAGACGGGTCCATTTGGGAACAGTGGTTATCGTCTGCGATGCACGTTCACAGTAACACACCGCATACGACAACAAAGCAAACACCTTTCAAAACTTTATATGGGTTTGACTCAGAAATGCCAACAAACTTAAAGCGGAAATGTAGTCCTGTGTATAATGCCGAAGATACTGCAAAGATAATTAAGTATCAAATTCAGAAAGCACACGAACTGGCAAGACAAAACCAGGAGCGTGCAAAAATAAATTCTAAAAAATATTACGACAACACTTTAAATACATTAGAATTTAGAATTTGGGACAAAGTCTTAATGAAGAATCAAGCAAGGAAAAATAAATTTTCACCTATATGGATAGGTCCATATGAAGTTGTAGTGGTGAAAACCCCAGTAACCACCGAGATTGCGATAAAGGAAAAAGCAAAGAAAGTTCATAACAATTTACTAAAATTGTTTCATGAAAATTAGAAATAGAAAAAGATAGATTAAGTGTTAGAACATTAAACAAAACTGAGAGCAAAGCATAGAAGTAAGTATTATTAGATATATTTAGGGAGTTATAATGAAACAGGTTCATATAAAACAAAATTTTACAAGTAACTAAAGAAAAGTGAACTGCTTACAAAAAAAAACAATAGATTTAGGTATACTATATATAAAAAAAAAAGCAAGCAGCAACAAGATAATTAATATAAGGTTTCTAAACACCGTCTGCCAAGAATAAAACGAAAGAAAAAAATTTTTAGGAAATCTAGTAACATAAAATAAAGAATGTACAGAAAAGCAAATTAGCAAAGTAGTTAATGTAAAAGCATATTTGTGGCCAGAATACGACGATGTGAAATAAATGGAGTAGAGGAAAATACTTACTGAAAGAAGCAGTTAAGAGATAGATGGGAAAAAGACAGTAGAAATGAATAAATGTCAGCCAATGGAAGATGTTAGTGAGTATATAATAAAAAGAAGATATAAATAGAATGATTATAAAAGAAGAGAAAAAAGTAATAATGAATAAATTTAATGAAACAGTTGAGAGCCAAGATATGGCAGAAGGAAAAATAAGAAATGGAGAAAATCTAAAGTAAAAGGCAATTATGTTGACTTTATATGATTTAAATACAAATTCTAAATGTTTGATAGTTTAAATCATACTTGATTTTAAATACAACTTCTAGTTGTTTGATAGTTTAAAATCGTTTATTGAGCTTAAGGTCAAAGTTAGAACAATTAATTGTTCTAACGAATTTTTCCAAAGAAACAACAACAACAACAAAGTTTTTTCAATATGAAAAGGAAAAAATCACTAGCTGATCTGATTGCAATTTCTACTCTGCTAAAAGCGTCATCAGAAATCTTTGTGATACCCGTGCAAGCGCGCGCTAACGCACTGCACCATCGGGGCGATGAGATTTGAAGCGTCAATTTCTCAGTTTTTCCTCCATTTCATAATGTCACATTTGTTGTTGTATTTCTGTTTTACTTTAGTTTCTATGCTTATGTTATTATATGTAGTCCAACAGCCTGCTGGAAGTCTGCACTAACAAAGCATGTTTACTGAAGTTGTTTTTAGAATTTTTGCTGATTTTGTTTTCAGCTGTTTCCGTTTGGTCGAGCTCTACCATTTGATTAAAGTTTTTTCTAAATGACCTCTATATTAATTATGTTGACTTTATATGATTTAAATACAAATTCTAAATGTTTGATAGTTTAAATCATACTTGATTTTAAATACAAATTCTAGTTGTTTGATAGTTTAAAATCGTTTATTGAGCTTAAGGTCAAAGTTAGAACAATTAATTGTTCTAACGAATTTTTCCAAAGAAACAACAACAACAACAAAGTTTTTTCAATATGAAAAGGAAAAAATCACTAGCTGATCTGATTGCAATTTCTACTCTGCTAAAAGCGTCATCAGAAATCTTTGTGATACCCGTGCAAGCGCGCGCTAACGCACTGCACCATCGGGGCGATGAGATTTGAAGCGTCAATTTCTCAGTTTTTCCTCCATTTCATAATGTCACATTTGTTGTTGTATTTCTGTTTTACTTTAGTTTCTATGCTTATGTTATTATATGTAGTCCAACAGCCTGCTGGAAGTCTGCACTAACAAAGCATGTTTACTGAAGTTGTTTTTAGAATTTTTGCTGATTTTGTTTTCAGCTGTTTCCGTTTGGTCGAGCTCTACCATTTGATTAAAGTTTTTTCTAAATGACCTCTATATTAATTATGTTGACTTTATATGATTTAAATACAAATTCTAAATGTTTGATAGTTTAAATCATACTTGATTTTAAATACAAATTCTAGTTGTTTGATAGTTTAAAATCGTTTATTGAGCTTAAGGTCAAAGTTAGAACAATTAATTGTTCTAACGAATTTTTCCAAAGAAACAACAACAACAACAAAGTTTTTTCAATATGAAAAGGAAAAAATCACTAGCTGATCTGATTGCAATTTCTACTCTGCTAAAAGCGTCATCAGAAATCTTTGTGATACCCGTGCAAGCGCGCGCTAACGCACTGCACCATCGGGGCGATGAGATTTGAAGCGTCAATTTCTCAGTTTTTCCTCCATTTCATAATGTCACATTTGTTGTTGTATTTCTGTTTTACTTTAGTTTCTATGCTTATGTTATTATATGTAGTCCAACAGCCTGCTGGAAGTCTGCACTAACAAAGCATGTTTACTGAAGTTGTTTTTAGAATTTTTGCTGATTTTGTTTTCAGCTGTTTCCGTTTGGTCGAGCTCTACCATTTGATTAAAGTTTTTTCTAAATGACCTCTATATTAATTATGTTGACTTTATATGATTTAAATACAAATTCTAAATGTTTGATAGTTTAAATCATACTTGATTTTAAATACAAATTCTAGTTGTTTGATAGTTTAAAATCGTTTATTGAGCTTAAGGTCAAAGTTAGAACAATTAATTGTTCTAACGAATTTTTCCAAAGAAACAACAACAACAACAAAGTTTTTTCAATATGAAAAGGAAAAAATCACTAGCTGATCTGATTGCAATTTCTACTCTGCTAAAAGCGTCATCAGAAATCTTTGTGATACCCGTGCAAGCGCGCGCTAACGCACTGCACCATCGGGGCGATGAGATTTGAAGCGTCAATTTCTCAGTTTTTCCTCCATTTCATAATGTCACATTTGTTGTTGTATTTCTGTTTTACTTTAGTTTCTATGCTTATGTTATTATATGTAGTCCAAATGGTAGAGCTCGACCAAACGGAAACAGCTGAAAACAAAATCAGCAAAAATTCTAAAAACAACTTCAGTAAACATGCTTTGTTAGTGCAGACTTCCAGCAGGCTGTTGGACTACATATAATAACATAAGCATAGAAACTAAAGTAAAACAGAAATACAACAACAAATGTGACATTATGAAATGGAGGAAAAACTGAGAAATTGACGCTTCAAATCTCATCGCCCCGATGGTGCAGTGCGTTAGCGCGCGCTTGCACGGGTATCACAAAGATTTCTGATGACGCTTTTAGCAGAGTAGAAATTGCAATCAGATCAGCTAGTGATTTTTTCCTTTTCATATTGAAAAAACTTTGTTGTTGTTGTTGTTTCTTTGGAAAAATTCGTTAGAACAATTAATTGTTCTAACTTTGACCTTAAGCTCAATAAACGATTTTAAACTATCAAACAACTAGAATTTGTATTTAAAATCAAGTATGATTTAAACTATCAAACATTTAGAATTTGTATTTAAATCATATAAAGTCAACATAATTAATATAGAGGTCATTTAGAAAAAACTTTAAGTAAAAGGCAATTGTGTTGGCATCTTCAAAAAGAATGACGTTGTTACAGAAATTCCTCGCAAGGATTAAATTCTAGTACAACGCATTCAACTTGTAGATCCCAAATTAGTGCCACTTTATTTTAATTCTGTAATTTTGTTTTGGATTTAAATTAGTCGTTGAAATATAAAAAAAATTAATTGGAAAATAAAAAAATTTGAAAACGTCCAATAAAGATGCAGTAAAATATAATAAGTAATATGATATAGAAAGTAAAGGGAAAATAATGAAAAAGACATATAATTTTTACATGAAGAAAAATATTATTTTACAAATGAAAAGAAAATTGAAAATCACGAAGTTGAAAATCGAAGAAATTGAAATATATATATTGAAAAAAAAAAGAATAAAATAAATAAATAATAGTAACTTAAAAAAACTAAAAATCTCACTACGGAAAAATATTAAGTAAAGTTATAAATGTATAAAAAAAAAATAAAGTAATATGACTTGTTGCATATTATTTTTCTCATTCGTAATTAATTTAATTTCTAGTTCTAAATCAGGTTTAACTTAAGTAAAACCAATTGTAATCTAACTTTTTTTGCGGCACTCAAAAGACTTGTTCTTATATGCCAACATATTTGCTCAATAAATCTAAATCTAAATCTAAAATCTAAATTAAACATATTGAAAAGGCGAAATTGAATAAAGATAAAAAATTAATGTTTAAATGAATAAAGCAAATGAAAAGCATATATATAAAAATTTTTAATAAATAAAATGTACTTACTTATAAGAAATTTTTTTTAAAGTGTTTTAAAAAATAGAGTGCAAGTTCGCATAAAAATATTGAAGAAATAATATAGAAATATTAAAATATGTAAATGTTATGAAAATGTTAAATGCAATAGATTCATTAAAAGCATGTATGTTTAACAATTGTGTAAATTAAAAGAAAAGTAAAAATCAATTTAAAAATAATTAACAAAGTTGGAAAAAGTAAAGTAGTATAAATATGAATAAAAGATGTTTAAAATAGATTAGGGAACATCGTATATTGTTGAGAGTGGGGGTGCAACAAAAGATGACGCCGATGGACCCGAAATAAGCGTTATCAGAGAAAAAAGCAGTGAGCAGAAACAACATTTAAAAGGAATAGAGCAAGTCAGGTAATAAACTTTAACCACGAGAAGTGTGTGCTGGAAAGCCAACAATAGAAAAAAATAATAAACATTAGAGCAGAAAAAATTAAAAAGTAAAACAACAAAAGGTATAAGCACCTCCGTAAAACAACATTAAAAAAAAACAAAACAACAACAAAAGGTATAGAACCTTCATAAAGCAACAAAAAGCAAGAATTTAAGACTGCAAAAGACATAAAAACCATTTTAATAGTAATGAAAAATAACTAAGAAGTTTAAAAAAAAAAGTATAAAAACCTTTATAAACTCAGAAAAATAATATTTAACGACAATAATTCAATATTAAGAAGTTAATACAACAAAAGGTATAAAAACCCTTCTAAAAATTTCTAAACTCAGAAAAATAATAAATGAAAAGGTATAAAAACTTTTTAAAATGACAATAATTCAATATTAAGAAGTTAAAACAGCAAAAGGTATAAAAAAACTTTCTGAAGCAGAGAAATAGTATAACAAAAGGTATAATAACCTCATTACAGCCGGGAAAACTAATACTGTAACGTAACAAAAGGTATAAAAACCTTTTTGAACCAGAAATATGGAGAGGTAGCACAAAAAAGTTATAAAAAGCCTTCCTAAAAAAAAATACGAGTATTTATTTTAACAAATAATAAACAACAAAACTAATCAACAACGTGACAAACAATATCTAAAACAACAATTAAATGTAACAGAGAAACTAAAACAACAAAAAAACTTTAAAGAATTGCTTATCAATTGCAATATCAATAAAAAAGAAAACAAGGTTACCCTGCAAAGACGTGAAGTCTCCTGGCCCATCTTTAAACGAAGACCAGGAAGCCTCCTGGAAAACAAAAACAATAGCACCAGCACACACACTTCAACACTAGCTGAATCGAAAGTCAAAAGAAAACAACAATCACCCCCAACAAGAGCCAGGAAGTAAGGGAATCATAATTTAATAGTAAATATATTAGTAAAATTGGAGAAACAATAAATTAAAACTTATTAACAAACAACTTGTTGACGCAATATTAAAGCGGCATTTTATGAATAGAAGTAAAGTAAAGAAAAATAATATAGCTTTAATAAACAAGCATAAAAACAAATTAATAAAGAATTAATTGACGAAAATTTTAACCTCTTCAAGGAGAAAATTTTCTTTGTGTAAGAGGGGAGGAATGTTGTGACTCACAACGAGGCATTCCCAAAAATATTGTCTTTTTACTGGTAGTCAAGTGCTGGCAATGAAAGTTGATCCACCGCAACAACTAAGCGAGCGATCAACATTCATTGCATTGTGGCACTTTTATATGAATTCAATGCCAAGGCCAGTAAAGAAAATAAATGAGGTCAAGTAAAATAAAAATAAGACAATAAAATGAACACTGATCTACCGCAACAACAACTGGGCGATCAGTTTTCATTTTATTTAAAGACAATAAAATAAAGCCAACAATTTACTTCTGTGCGGCCAGTGTCAAATGCTGACAAAGCAAAACCCAGAGGTAAATTAATTTTAATATTTTATTGTTGTAATTAGCATACACACATTTTGGCTATGCGAATAACGAAAAACAAGAATAATTTAAATAATAATTTATCGTTGGGCAACATGACCCCATTACACATGTTATACATGTTTGTATGTTTGTTTAGCCCAAGTTGGCATTATTAAATAAGCATGTATTTAGTAAGTCAGACATTTAAAGTAAGAACCAATGTCAACGTACTGTAAAATAATTGCGTCATAGGAACTTAATAATTAAGTTAATTTAAGCCAAATTATTGTGTAAGAGGCGGAAGGCAAAATTACGCAACCGCTTATTTATCAAAAAGTAGAATTAAGTATGCAATAAGTATGTAAAACTTAAGTAGAAGAAGCGCGGCCAGATATGATATAAATATCTGGTCCCCGCTAAAATAAAGAGATTGAGTGAGTGAATTTGTTTAACATACACAAGTGTTTTCTTGGAATTGATTGGTTCAGTACAAGTATAAATTGAAGACTTCGAGAGGGTTAACCACCTGGATAAAAGTATAAGTCAGTATGAATTAACAAACTTTTCTCACTTCCTTACAGGATCCAGCAGCTATAATAGGTTCAAGTGCCTAGTATAGCCGTGCTGCAACAAGTTCAAGTGCATGTTGCATAACATCAACAGTAAAGAAAATCGCGGCTACAATAGGTTCAAGTGCCTAGTGTAGCAAGGGTTGCAACAAGTTCAAGTGCTTGTTGCAACATAACAACAGAAACGAACAAAAGGACCTCACCCAACAGATTCATGTGTCTGTTGGGATACACGGCTAAAGTTTCATAGGGCCACGATTAGGATCTACGTGCATCCTCACGGGATGACGCAACACACTGATTTGGTCGCAATTCTTGTTGGTACGATATGGCTCGCTAAGAATGGCGACATCAGCATTGTATTCCCGGACGTTTTGCTTCAACACGACTTCACAGTGGCTTAGATTGACGTGATAAAACCTTATTTTGCTTTCATCTCTCGCAAGGCCTTCGGGTAGAACGGGCATTTGGTACTCATTATTGAATGCTTAGTATCAGCCTCTTTTCTCCTTGAGCAAAGTATGCAGTTAGCTGCGTTTTCACATGTTTTGGCTCGGTGTTTTGCGCTGCCACATCTTAATTAGACCTTTGCGCAATCCGTTTAACTTCTGCAGTTTGCCGCTACATGACCGAAGCCCATGCACTTGAAGCATCTTCTTGCGTTTATTCTTCCCCTTATGCGGCACATAACCTAGCCAATTCTGACCCTGTCAGCCATGATCAGCTCTGATCACTTTTGGGCGGCAGACTTAGTGTTGTCATTTGCGTTCCTCTATATGCTCTGCGCAGGCTGAGCATTTAGAGAGACTTAAGGTTGTGACCACTTTTGTGGTTACCTCAGCAAAGTATTTAATCTCGACTTGTGTCATTTCAGTGAGGATTTTGACTTCAGCATTCCATCCTTACACCGTTTGGATTGTGTTTTGTTGCTCGGCAAAGGCAGGATGTGATGGTTTTCAAGGGGCAAGAGAAGTCTCCCTTAGCCGTTTTCCTTATTTTGGCTCAGGTCTTTGAGCAGCGGTTCGGCCTTCACCAGTCTAAAGATATCAGCATATGAACTCGTATCCGTAGTTCAGATGACGATGGCGTCCTTTATGGGTCGTCTCTGTGGCTTTTTCGGTTTTTTGGATTTTTTTTTCCGAACTTTTGTTCAAGCATTGTGCTGCTCCAGCACTTCCCGATGGCTGAGAGTCACCTTACCTGCTGACAAAAAAAAACCCTGTGCAGCCTTGGCGTGGCGCAGACGCTGCGGCTTGGCAACCCTGCTTGGCTGGTTGTTGCGCTTTGCTTGCCTTACTTCCAGTGTCCTGCACTCTAGGCCGCTCCTTTGGTAGATCTTTTTCATGGACTTCTTTACGGATGGCATCAATGAGCTAAGTTTTCGTTGCTCTCTTGCACGTTTTGGGGCTGATTCTAGCGTAAAATCGCCTTTCTTTTCCGTTTGTGTCTCAGCGTTTTTCAATATTCGTGCCTGAGTCACTTTTTTCTTGGAGGTATCAATTTGGGCTCTATTTGTACATGCCTCTTTGTGTAAGAACGCAATCTCATCCACAAGGTCTCTTAGGGGTTGGTGAATGCTTCTTCGAGGGACAGCCATGATTTTTACGAGTTCCTCAATCTTGGCAGAGTATCGCTAGCCGAAATATCCCGTGATTCATCTGACGATAGAAGGTTAGGTGGCGGTGAACAAGCGCCCTCGTTTGACCTGCTTCCCGTTCTCTGGGGAGAACGTGCGACTTTGGTGTTCCCTTTAAGGGGTCCTGAGTCCCATATCTATGAGAACTTGGGGTGGTGCTGCTCTCATTGTCACTGCTCCTACTTGTATTGTTATAGTGGGCCACTGCTGTAACATTGCGGTCATTGGATGACGACGACTGGGAGCCCACTTGCTCACACCCTAAATCCACCGGTACTGATGATCCGACTCCCTGCACAGTAAGGTTTCTCCTTTTCAAACTCATAGTGGTTTTATTTTCAGGGTCTCCTTCCCATAGCATTTTATGCCTTCTGCCAGGCTGGTTTTCTATGAGGGTGTCCTACCCTTTAAAGACTGCTGCCCTCTAGAGTCAGACGCAGACCAAGGAGCCGCCCAATATGGGACAGACGCACCTTGGGTTTCTTAGGGCCATTTTGTTCACAAAGGGTATAAATATGATTTAATTAGGGGATAACTATCTCTAGGTTAATTTTATACCAAGCGTATAAATCGGGAGATAAAAAAGTGGTTTTGTTTACATTTTATTTCGGTTTTATGCTTAGAGCATAAATTCGCTCTCAGTTTAAATGGATTTCCATTGGAGTGTTAGAGTGTTGCTCATTAATTAAAAAATATGTGGGGATTTTTAGTTTATTTTTGCGAATTTGGGGGTTGGAGTGAACACTAGGTAAAAATGGATCGCTGATTTTGCATCTGATGTCAGAATTTCAAAATTCTAAAATTTTTCTACACAGGGCAGCCAAATAAAAACATTTTTTTAAGAATTTTAAACATGAAGAAACAGTATTGGGGTTACTTCTTTCGAATCTGGTGTCAGAATTTTAAGATTCAAGATGGCGGATAGAGTTGCCACCTAATTTCTTGTTTATTCATGCGAATTCAAATCTGAGAGAAACACAAGGTAAAATTGGGTCGCTGATTCCGAATCCGTTATCAGAATTTCAAAACTCGAAAATTTTTCTACACATAGGGCTGCCACCTAAAAATGTTTTATATTAAGAATTTTAAACATGAGGAAAGAATATTGGGGGGTCGCTGATTTCGAATCTGAAGTCAGAATTTTAAAATTCAAGATGGTGGATAGGGTTGCCACCTTAATTTTTTGTATTTTTATGAATTCGTGGCTGGAAAAAAAAACATGCTACGCCAAAAATGGGTCGCCGAATATGAATCCATGGTCAGAATTTCAAAATTATAAAGTTTTGAAATAATAGGGTTGCCACCTAATAATATGTGTTTTTAAGAATTTTAAACATTATTTAACAGTGTTAGGGAGTCACTGATTTCGAATCTGAAGTCAGAATTTCAAAATTCAAAATGGTGGATAGGGTTGCCACCTTAATTTTTTGTATTTTTATGAGTTCGGGGCTGGCAAAAATAAATTGTGTACCAAAAATGGGTCGCTGAATACGAATCCATGGTCAGAATTTCAAAATTATAAAGTTTTGAAATAATAGGGTTGCCACCTAATAATATGTGTTTTTAAGAATTTTAAACATTATTTAACAGTGTTAGGTCGTCACTGATTTCGAATCTGAAGTCAGAATTTCAAAATTAAAAATTGAGGATAGGATTGTCACCTTAATTTTTTGTATTGTTATGAATTCGGGGCTGCCAAAAAATGTTATGCCAAAAATGGGTCGCTGAATCCGAATCCATGGTCAGAATTTCAAAATTATAAAATTTTGAAATAATAGGGTTGCTTTTAATTTTGAAAATACTTATATTAGGTGGCAGCCCTTTTATTATAAAATATTATCATTTTGAAATTCTGACCACGGATTCGGATTCAGTGACCCATTTTTACCTATTAGTTCGCACCAGCCCCGAATTCATAAAAATAAAAAATTAAGGTGGCAACCCCATTCACCATCATGAATTTTAAAATTCTGACTTTAGATTCGAAATCAGTGACTCCCTGTTAAATTATGTTTTAAATTAAAAAAATACATAGTATTAGGTGGCAGCCCTATTATTTTAAACTTTATCATTTTGAAATTCTGGCCACGGATTCGTATTCAGCGACCCATTTTTGGTATACCATTTTTTTTGGCAGCAGCCCCGAATTCGTAAAAATTTAAAAAATGAAGGTGGCACCCTTATCCACCATCTTGAATTTAAAAATTTTGAGTTCAGATTCGAAATCAGTAACCTCCCAATACTGTTCCCTCATGTTTAAAATTCTTAAAATAAAACATTTTTAGGTGGCAGCCCTATGTGTAGAAAAATTTTCGAATTTTGAAATTCTGATAACGGATTCGGAATCAGAGACCCATTTTTACCCTTTAGTTCGCGCCAGCCCCGAATTCATAAAAATAAAAAATTAAGGTGGCAACCTTATCCAACATCTTGAATTTTAAAATTCTGACACCATATTCGAAATCGGTAACCCCCAATACTGTTTCCCTATGTTTAAAAATCTGTATTTTCAAAATTTTGACACCAAGTAAATAAAAAATATTCAAATGAGAGTGATGAGAGCGAATTAAAAATTTTAACTCACCAATTTTCACGAGTTAAATATTTCTGTGGTTAAGCTATCTCGCCACCATTTTTATCTCCAGCTTGAAGAGTTAAATGCTTAACTCACTGTGAACAAATGAAAAACTGGAAAAATCATGGAATTAACTCGGGGATAAATTTATCTCTCTGTGAACAAAATGGCCCTTAGTGTCATTTCCGTTCGAGTAGGAGAAGGAGCCTAGTCGATGACACATTCGGTACTGTCGACTGCGATCTTTCTCTTCATGGAAGAGGGACCTCTTCGAGAAAAAGATCCCTAGCCAACGACGCATTCGGTACTGTTGGCTGCGATCGCACCTCTTCTTGGAAGTGGACCACTTCGGGAATTGGTCCCTAGACGACAAAGCATTCGGTACTGTCCACTGCGATCCCTTCCCCCAACGAACGCCTAGGTTCAACCTCCCAGGTTTTTTTATAATACTGCCAACCGCTACGGTTCAGACTCTGACCAGGGAGCCGCTCACTACGGGTCAGACGCTTTTGGATTTATAACTGGTGTCCGCTTGCTTGAAGGATTTTGCTTAAAACAGAATACCCCCCTGCGTTGCCAGTGTGAATGTGAGTGAGTGTGTGTGTGTTGCTGCTGTTGCAACTCAACAGTTGCTAGTTCCTCCAAAGTTTTTTTGTAATTTTGCGCTGCTGCCGTTGCAGCTCCAGTTCTTCGTCAGCTTTTTCTACATATTTTAAAATAAATAACCTTTAAAGTAGAACACATACGTTTCCTTTGTATATGCACCTACTTTGCAGCACACCCAATTTTGCAAATAAGAGTTATTTCACAATTCTCCTTGTTATTTTACGCACCTTTTTCAGATTTTTACCACTTTAGTTTGATAATTATCACTTTAACACACGATTTTTAATAGTTTTTACTTTTCTTATATAAACGCGTCTGCTTTGTGCAAATGTAAACATTTTTTTTTATGTATCACAGAAAATGTGCGGCTAAGACGCTTGAGCGTTTTCCGTTGTGTAGTACAGATTGTACTTTTCGCATGTTTGCCGTTTAGATGAAGCGATGTGGAGTCTGTGTATTTCTTTTTGCCTTTCAGTAGGGTCGAAGGACAAATCTTTATTCTGCTCTTAATCGCTCGGTGAATTAATTGAAAGATAATGCTTAATGCTTTTCGATGTGTTCAATGGAGATATCTTTATTTAGATACTTCTTAATATTTTTTAGGTGCGTTACAATTCGTTCTTCCATTTACAGCGAATTTAATAAGTTTATAAGTTTAATGACTTTAGCAAACTAAATATAGATGTACTTTTAAGAGTACTTTATGTACTTTGTAAATATGTAGGAAGAATTTTTTATGTACAATTACAAATCGTGCTTCAATTGACAGCTAATTTTAAAGTTTACAAATAGAAACTTCAATAATTTAGGTACTTTTTAAGATGGTAAAATTAAAAAACGGATTTAAATCAGATTTTTAAAGATCACGAACAACGCACTGAATTTTAGTTTATGCTTACAACCGATCCGTTCGGAGTTTGTCGAAAAAGAGACGGAACCTTAGTGACTCCCTAGTGACTCTCACTTCATAGGAAGTAATCATGAATGTATTAGACGTCATACAGACACCTCCTACTAGTTATCTCTTTGAAAACTTAGAAAAGATACTTATTGAGCGACTTACATTAAGTGAAAATCAAAAAAAGATAAAATTTTGTCAAAGTCAGAGATGGATATCAAAAAACCACCACAATTTCACAGATCGCTACTTCTTCTAGCTGGTTTTTCAGTAGAACCAGACATCCTTTTGAAACTATGACTCAGAAAGCTACCAAAGACACTCAATATAGCTTTGACCGTATCTGGCCATACAACATTAGAGGAACTTCTCAAGTTTGCAGACAAACTCTGGGAAGTCATGCTTGACCATGAAATCAATGCCCTTAAAAGAACAAAAAAAAACAAATAGTCCTTCCAATTCTATTATATCTAGTTGTGCATGCATTGAGTACTCAATTACTATGGCAAGATCAAAAACCAAGTCAATAGAAAACTTTATCATTAAAAAAAAAACTACATCACAAAACATATTCAAAAAATTATGTTGATTTTATATTATTGAAATACAAATTCTAAATGTTTGATAGTTTAAATCAAACTTGATTTTAAATACAAATTCTAGTTGTTTGATAGTTTAAAATCGTTTACTGAGCTTAAGGTCAAAGTTAGAACAATTAATTGTTCTAACCAATCTTTCCAAAGAAACAACAACAACATCTTTTTTTAAATATGGAAAGGAAGAAATCAATAGCTGATTTCATTGCAATTTTGGCCTTGCTAAAGGCTTCATCAGAAATCTTTGTGATATTCGTGCAAGCGCGCACAAGCGCACTGCACCGCAGAGGCGATGAAATTTGAAGTGTCAATTTCTTTGTTTTTCTCCCTTTTTCATATTATCTCATTTGTTGTTGTATTTTTGCTTTACTTTAGTCTTCATGCTTATGTTATTATTATGGAGTCCAACAGTGTGCAGGAAGTCTTCCACTAACAAAGCATGTTTACTGAAGTTGTTTTTAGATTTTTGCTGATATATTTTCAGCTTGTTTCTGTTTGGTCGTGCTCTACTATTTGATTAAAGTTTTTTTTAAATGACCTTGTAATTTATTATGTTGATTATATATGATTACAATACAAATTCTAAATGTTTGATAGTTTAAATCATACTTGATTTTAAATTTTTTAACCCTTTTAGCAGGGCCGAAATTGTAATAAAATCAGCTGGTGATTTTTTCCTTTTCATATTGAAAAAACGTTGTTATTGTTTCTTTGGAAAGATTCGCTAGAAAAATTAATTGTTCTAACTTTGACCCCAAGCTCAATAAACGATTTTAAACTATCAAGCAACTAGAATTTGTATTTAAAATCAAGTATGATTTAAACTATCAAACATTTAGAATTTGTATTTAAATTATATAAAATCAACATAATAAATAACAAGTTCATTTAGAAAAATTTTTAATCAAATGGTAGAGCACGACCAAATAGAAACAAGCTGAAAATATATCATCAAAAATGTAAAAACGACTTTGTTTCTTTGGAAAGATTCGTTAGAACAATTAATTGTTCTAACTTTGACCTTAAGCTCAATAAACGACTTTAAACTATCACACAACTAGAATTTGTATTTAAAATCAAGTATGATTTAAACTATCAAACATTTAGAATTTTTATTTAAATCATATAAAATCAACATAATAAACAAGGTCATTTAGAAAAAACTTTGTTCAAAAAATTTATTTAATATTCAAGATATTTATTATTATATTTGTTATTATATGACTTTATGCAAAATGTTTTATAAAGAATTTAATGTTAATTTGATTAACTTCTCAATTAGTTATAAACTTTGGAAATCGGAAAAAGATACATTAAATATGTAATAAAATGTTATGATACATATATTCCAGTTTTTCTTATTAAGCTCCCAAAGGGGGGAAGGGTGACCATCATCCTTGCATTTTTTACTCAAACTATCATGGACAATCACTAACCGAGGGAGCTAATGCTTTATCTGGGGCACCTTGTATATAATTCATGCAGCTTTAAATATAAAAATACTGGTGTCCCTATATCCTTGCACATCACTGTAGGTCAAATTCGAGACACTTACCCCGCCGACACAACGCCAACTAGGTATGTAAATACTACTACAAGTTCGGGGCCAATGCTAGGAAGTTCGAATAACCAAGTGCGTACAACACCTCAACACAACATAACACAACACAGTACAATACAACAAACTAAAGTACTCCATTATCGCGACGACTGACAATGGACCTGTCACACTAACTCGTCGTCTGTTTGTTTTTGACCCTTGAAATAGATTAAATTTCTTAGTAGACAGTGGAGCAGAAGTATCGGTACTTCCTTTCTCCAAATTAAAAATTTTCGAACAAAAATCAGATTTAACATTACAAGCTGCTAATGGCACAGCAATTTCAACTCTCAGAAAGAAATTACTCACACTCGATTTAAATTAACTACAGATTTAACTGGAACTACCTTTTACATATATTATTGCCGACATTTCTAAACCAATCTTAAGTTCAGATTTTCTAACAAAATATGGACTACTTATTGATCTTAAACACAAACGTCTCATTGACCCATTAACAAGTTTATCTGTCAACACAATCTCGGCATTCACTGAGACGGCTTTACCAAAATTATTTACTCTGGACAGCAAATATACACAATTATTCATGCAATTCCCTTCATTACTTTCAGAACCCGACTACAATACACCTGTCAAACATCAAACCATACATCACATAGTCACTGAAGGACAGTTACCGTTTACAAGACCACGACGTCTAAACTTACAAAAATCGAAAATAGCTAACTTCTTGGTGAACTAGCTTCTTGGTTAAATTTGGCATTTGTAGACCGTCAAATTTGAAAATATCTTCTCCACTTCATCTTGTTCCTAAACGTGAACCAAACGACTGGATATTATTAGGGATGTGCAAGTTGAAGTCGAAATTAGTCAAAAGTCTACTTTATACTACGTTCATACTACGGCATAAATTAGTTAATTTGCCATAAATTACTTCACTTAAATCAACTGCGTTCAAACTAGCTGTTCGTAATTTGTTTTGACAGTTCGTTGGCAACTCTTATATTTGCTTATTTTGTGGCAAAAGTAAGTAAAGCAAAGAAAGTAAATATGCAATCGCAAGGCATTAAAGTGAATTTAAACATTTTTTGTTTTATTTAGAATGTCCGACCAGGAAAAAGTAATGTTTCCCCTATTTTCAATTTTTATATATATATTAGGGCGGGTCGATTTATTTTTCGACAATTTCCCTATGATTTCCATATTCTATGGGTTATTCCATGAAAATTTGCCAAAGGAACCATACCTCTATCGTTAAAATCGAGTCCCCTACTTTTTGTTGGTAGATTTTTTCCCAAATTGACGTTCGTATGAAATATTACCTACACGTTCACATCCATAACTCAAAAACTATCGATCGGATTTAGTCGCCAGTAGGCGCGTTGGAAAGGTGAGCTCATTTTAATTAATTTACAAAAAAATCTCTAACATTGGTCCAACGGTTCAAAAGTTACGGGCATTTTTGTCCAAATTTTGGAGCATTTTTCCATTTTTTTATGATTTTGTCCAAGAATATTACTTTCATGGCCATTTTGACACATTCAAGGAACGGAAAGACATGTCCAATTGCTGGCTGCCACTGCTAAACGAGTTGCAGGAAAGAATGTAGAAGGCGCTATAGCGACGACATTAGATAGCCGTACGAAAACACCAAGACTTGAAAGCAAACAAGACTTTCAGAAAAAATAATGTTTTTTTCACATTTTGTCTTTTACTACACTCAAATTGAATATTTTTTTTTTGATAATAGGTTGATAGATACTTTATTATCTTTTAATTTGAATTTTTGTAGAAAAAAAAAATAAAAAGGGAAAAAAAATCAAAAAGTTGGTTTTATGTGTTATTTTGTTTTAGCAATATCGCATGAATTAATCAACCGAATTCGATAAATTTGGGCTTAAACTCTTCGTTTTGAATTGTAAATTGAATTAAATAATGGATTGAGCCAAAAAAATGGCCATGAAAGTAATATTCTTGGACAAAATCATGAAAAAAATGGAAAAATGGTCCAAAATTTGGACAAAAATTCCCGTAACTTTTGAACTTTTTACAACAAAAAGTAGGGGACTCGATTTTAACGATAGAGGTATAGTTCCTTCGGCAAATTTTCATGGAATAAACCATAGAATACGGACATCATAGGGAAATTGGTGAATTTTTTCACTCCCTACAAATCGACCCGCCCTAATATATATATATATAAATTTGTATATATATATATAAATATACAAATTTATATATATATATTAGGGCGGGTCGATTTGTAGGGAGTGAAAAAATTCACCAATTTCCCTATGATTTCCGTGATGTGAGCTTAAACAAACGCTCGAAGTTATGTCTGAATTCGGTATTAGAAACCTTGAACTGCTAAGAAGGTAAAAGCAGCTCGTTGGAAAGACAATAAGATAACCAACATGCTACAGTATAGAATTTTGAAAATTAAAAAGCAACTATGGAACGTTTTATTTGTTTTTTTTAATTTTAAGTACATAGTGGGACAGTACATATATATATATATATATATATATATATATATATATATGTATATATATGTATGTACTGTCCCACTATGTACTTAAAATTAAAAAAAACAAATAAAACGTTCCATAGTTGCTTTTTAATTTTCAAAATTCTATGTATATATATGTATGTACTGTCCCACTATGTACTTAAAATTAAAAAAAACAAATAAAACGTTCCATAGTTGCTTTTTAATTTTCAAAATTCTATACTGTAACATGTTGGTTATCTTATTGTCTTTCCAACGAGCTGCTTTTACCTTCTTAGCAGTTCAAGGTTTCTAATACCGAATTCAGACATAACTTCGAGCGTTTGTTTAAGCTCACATCCTGCACGTACTCTTAAAATTTTCCCTGTTGTGACAAGTCAATAACTGTTGATGCAAAACGACACACTTGTGTTATTCCCAGCTGGCCAGCATCAAAGACACCCCCTAGCTGAGGACACAATGACGAAAATTCTTCAACATTCAGACTACTTGGTTCGCTGAACGATTAGCGCTAGTCAGAGCTAATGGATGCTCATAGCACAGCTGGTGAATGAATTGGAATTTGGGAATACGAGTTATGTGAACATTCGATAACTATCGTTCTGGATCTCGGCAGCAAACGGTTCAAAAATGCATCGTTTATATGCTCAGCTTTACCATAGCAACGAAGAGCAGCCAAGTCTTTCACGCAAATTGCCCTTGGTTTATGACAGTCTTGTCCTTTGATTTCATACAACTTTTGTATGGCCTTCTCATTGTTGGCATTGCAGGCTAGACCATAAACAGTGTCGGTTGGTAGAGCTACAACTTCGGCCGACTGCAATCAACTTCATGCTTGATTACAGCATTTGCAAAATGTGGTCATAGGTTCATCAGCAGAGCGAGCATCTGCATAAAATAAGCTTGTTTGTGAGCACAAGCTGGACAATCAGCATCAGTTGAATCTACCATAACATGATCCACTTCCTATAAAATTGCAGGAATAATAATAATATTTCGTCTCAAATACTTGGAGCACTACTCACCTTTAGCCGTGGAAAGGTATGTGTTGAAATGTTTTAATTGATGTTGCAAATGTAAGGACTTGTATTGCATGACCTGTAGTATCTTCCTCTACCATTAAAATATTACCGCAAGTCGGACAGAACAAAAATATATTTTGTGAACTTTGAGTTTTGGTTATATACAAAAATGACAGTTTGTGATGCGATTTCTTCGATTATTTATCGAAAAAACCAGTGCTGACACGGATTGCATCTTAATTTAAATGGTAATTTATGATAAATTACTTAATTTCAAAGTAATTTCATTGACAGTTTTTCCACGGCGAAATTACTTAATTTGAACATGATTTATGCATAAATTAAGAATGAGCCGTAAATTACGATAGTGGGAACATGGTATTAGCTTTATAATTTTCGTTTTTGGCAATCGACTTTCTGATATTGAAAAAAGTCAAAAGTTGACTTTTGCTTTCGACTTTTACTTTCGATTTTTTTCATTTTATGCGAAACAAAAACCTTAACGCTAATCTGAGAACTGTCTTCTCTAAACTAATAAGCGAAATAGCTTTTTAATAACAAATAAAGCTGCGTTGGAAACTCTTTATTCGATAAATGTAAAATAGTGGTCGCGTAACAAAATGTTTTAATGAAATTGTCATTATTTGAAAAGCAGGTGACAATTTTTATCAAAATTTATTATTTTTGAGCTTTAAATTTTGTTTTTAAAAAAAACATTATAAAAAACACATATAAATATCAAGAATACTGGGTAACAATTGTTACTTTGACAGTATAGGGCTGTTAATTTTTGGATTAATTTTTTAATATAGAAATTAGAGGAATGTTTTGCTTTAAGTTAAATTGGTAAGAATTTAAAACGAGTGCTTGCCATTGAAATAAATCACAAAAAAATTTACAATATTGAATAGGTAAGACCATACGCTTCTTTAACACATCTAGATCCCAGGTTTAAAAAAGCACGCATTACAAAATATCCGTGAGTGTTCTCAAGCAATCTTTCACCTTGGTAAGCAGCAGTACATAAATAATTACTGCAAAATTTACATGTACCGCTTATGCAAAAAAAAAAACAAGGAAAATGATTTTATTGTAAAATTTGATTTATAACGCTTACGTTAATTCGGCGGTTAGGGCCTGATATTCAGGCCAATTTTGAATAATTTTTCCTGGGGAATCGGAAAAGGGAGTTTTCATTTTTAAGATAGCAAATAGAGACATCACATTTTTTTTACTTCATAAATATTGACGAAGAAATATAAGGTTGATGAAGAAATTTGCATTAAAAATTTCCAAAATATTCTTAAACTTTATCTTGAAAATTATAAGAACTAAAATTGCAATATTTGTTTTTTTTTATGTACTGAAGTACCATGTTTTTGTTTATTTTTTAACAATAAAATACATTTTTCATTTTGTATCATTTGCTTCTTAACTGCCCTACAAAAGCGGTACAAAAATATTTTCAAAAAGTCGAAAGAAGTTGAAAAGTCGACTTCTAAAGGTTCAAAAAGTCGATTAGTCGACTCTTACATTTTACTCTTACCATTTACAATGGTTGGAAAAGTCGAAGTCGACTTTTGCTGGCAGTTGCACATCCCTAGAGACCATGCGGTGACTACAGAAGACTCAATGCAATAACACTACCCGACCGCTACCCGTTACCACACATGCACGATTTTTCAAATAAATTACATAACACAAATATATACACCAAACTTGACTTGGTAAGAGCCTATTACCAAATTCCTATGGCTCCCGAGGACATACACCAGACAGCTATTACAACACCTTTTGGAATGTTCGAGTTCCTCCGAATACCATTTGGTTTGAGGAACGCAGCGCACACATTCCAAAGAATCATTCACGAAGTTCTGCACAGACTAGATTTCATCTTCGTTTACTTAGACGACATCTCGATAGCCAGCGAAAGAGAAAAAGAACACCTTGAACATTTTATACAATTTTTTCAGCGACTTGACCATTACGGCTTAAATATCAAACCAAACAAATGCATTTTTGGGGTCGACAAAATAAATTTTCTCAGTTACAATATTTCAAAACAAGGTATACAACCTTCAGAAGATTGAATACATTGCATACGAAAATACCCAAAATCTATTACGGTAAAACAGATGCAAAAATTTATTGGCATGACAAATTACAATCTTAGGTGCATTCCTAAACTCGCACACAAGATAGGACCCATGAACGACATGGTAACGAACGCCTCTAAAACTAAACAGAAACATTTACAACGGATAGACACTACTTTAAATGCATTCGTTACAATCAAAAATAGTTTTTCTATGCAAATACTAAATACCCATGCTAATAGTAAGACAAAGCTTTCGATTACTGTGGATGCATCCAATACAGCAGTTGGCGGAGTGATACAATAAGAACACAATGGTATACTCGAATCTTTCTGTTAGCTTTCTTTTCTAAAAACTCACTCCCGCAGAAACAAAATACAGTACATTCGATCGTGAATTACTTGTAATCGACTTAACAATAAAACATTTTAGACACCACTTAGAGGAAAATACTTCACAGTTTACACAGACCATAAACCATTAAAAAATGCACTTTACTCTAAAACGGAATGAAGCCCAAGACAAACAAGACACCTTGAATACATAGCACAGTTTACCAACATGATATAACACATCAAAGGTGCACATAGCACAGTGGCAGATAACACGTTCAAAATGCGACATAGAACTCAAAGAACACTATTGACCCAGAACTTAAAGACATTGCCAACAAAAAACTATATAAATTTGAACACATTGAAATTCCATTCCTCAAAATTAAGATTTGGTGCGAACACTCTAGATGCGATACACGTCCATACGTAAGAGGATTTGTGAACAGCTACACAATATTTCACATCCAGGATCTAGAGCTACTAGACGACTTATTACACAACGCTACTTTTGGCCCAACATGAATACAAAAATCAATAAATGGTCCCAAGAATGCATCAACTGTCAAAATACACATTCCACATGGCTGTTTCGAACAGATATTTACATATCGACATAGTTAGTCCTTTACCCATATCGAGCGGACACAGATACCTGTTATCAGAAATAGACCGAAATACGCGTTGGCTAGAGATTTATCCACTAAAAAATATAGAGACTACCACCATAACGATACATTCCATAGAGAATTTATTTCACGTCCTTAGTGGAATCACTTCCGATCGAGGACCACAATTTACGTCCTCGATCGGATTTCAAACAGTTTATAAAAACCCTCGGTTGCCATCATATCACGACATCTCCTTACCATCCACAAGCCAACGGAATATTAGAAAGATTCTACAGATAGTTAAAAGCTTCGTTAATGGCAAGTAACAATAAAGAAAACTGTTACTCGGAAATTCCTCTAATCTTGTCCAAGTCTAGGAGAATCTAAGATCCACAGTCAAGGAAGACATTAAACCGTTGCCTGCCAAGATGGTTTTTGGTCAGAATTTGAAATTACCACAACAACTGGTTGTAAGAAACAACAAACCTTTCAATTCATCAGAAATTGAAGGCTTCACTTAAAGAAAATGTTAAAAACACTCAATCAGATATCTCTCATCACAAGTCTAATCAACAGAATATTCCTCAAACATTAAAAAATTGCAAATTTGTATATATTCGTAATGATTCTTTTCGACGAACACTTCAAAATCCGTACGATGGACCTTTCGAAGTATTACACAAAACACCAACATTCTTCACAATTTTTAAAGACACCACTAAAGTAACAATAAACATAGACAGACTCAAACCAGCTTTTCTAAACACAGAAAGTTCAAAGACACTTTTCACCCAACACAATAAAACAAAAAGAGAAAACACAATTAAACACTATGGGGTGGAATAATGTATTGCTGTAATCGCATGCAGATAAAGTCATACACACACATATACATAACATAAAATAGCACACATACATTGGAAAATATACTTTAATTTACTTTATAAATTAATAAAAAAGAATTGTTTTGATTGTTGTCAATTTGTATTATTCAAAAATATTTTCATAAAAATTGAGTTCAAAAATATTTTTTCAATCTCAACTCATATTCAATTTGTTTTCTAAAAACTTTTCAATAGTAAATAATTTGTAAAATATATAATATCAAAATAAAAGAATTGGAATTTAATATCAAAACAAAAAATGTATACAGCGATCGTGAGACCCATTCTTACCTACAGCTCTCTCGCATGGCGCACAAAAAGAGCTATCTTAGATACACGAACGAATCACAAGCCTGGAGGAACAACACTTTCGGACATGCATCTATTCTAAATATCTTTAGAACCGAGGAATCAAAAAGAGCAACCGACTATATACATACATCCCCAGCAGACAAGAATGGGAAGAAATGCCTGTAGAATTCTACAGCAATCTCCAATTTAATAATGATTGTTTCAAAATGAAAAACGGAACGGTATCGGGTGTATACTGTGAAACGTTACAAATCAAAGAGTCTTACAAACTCCCTGACTACTGTAGCGTTTTTCAAGCAGAAATATGTGCTATTAAAATAGCTGCAAAAGTCACTCACAGGAAAAATCTTACCACCATAAGGGTAGACATTTTTGTGGATAGCCAAGCGGTCATCAAAACACTGAATAGTAAAACGACGAAGGCTCCAACGGTACAAAACTGTAAGCTGGCAATGAACAGTATCTGCAATACACAGAACGTCACTCTCTGTTGCGTTCCCGGACATAGTAATATCGAAGGAAATGACGCAGCGGATGAACTGGTTAGGCGTGGAGTAACTGCAAGTACAAATAGAGCTGATACAGATGTGCACATTGTAATAAGCATCATCAAAACTAGTATAGACCTTAAAGCCAGAGATAATGCTTACACTAACTGGGCTTCCAAAGGTGAGTGCAACATTGTTACGCGCCAAAATCTGTTCGCGTATCGAAGCTGAGTTCAGCTCAGTTCGGTGGATGTTGAGTTCGGTGGATGTTGATGATGTTAATTTAGTTTTTTTTGGGCGCCACGCGATTCACCCAACTTCGACAAGTTCCAGGTATCGCACTAGAAACCTTTGCGAAAATTAACAATAAGACAATAACCAGAATATTTCAATTTATCAATAATCCAATATTTATTAATTAACCCCTAATGACACTATCATACTTAATTCAAACTTCCTTAAAACTTAAGTTTTATCACAACGACTTGATTATTAATAAAATTGTTTTAATAATATTCAATAAGTTAAAACTTCATAACAATTCATAAATTATTCAAAAAAAATCCCACTTCCACCCCTAAGGCCAGCAATCGATTGTTTTCCCTAGGATTACAAACTGGATTGGAACATATAACAAAATGCAAAATAACGACAGATTTGAAATAAAATAATGCTATGAAAAATAATTATGATTAATTAATTATGGGTGCTCACTATCGAAAGGTAAGAATATTTGATTGTTTTATAATACGACGAATATCATATTCTGGTTAGAAATAAAAAATTAAAATAAAAAATAGATAAACAAAATTATTAATTGTTATTTAATAACCGTGCCGTGATTTGAACCCGGACCTTACGGCGTACAGAGCCGCCACCTTTACCACCAAGCTATCGCAATGCTTAAGTAGCTGATGGTTTATACTTTACTTATTCCAGGTACAAAAAGAAATGATGATTCTTTTTTTTCGTGTATAGGACAGGCTTAAGTATTATGTTAAAGTATTATGGCTATTTATACTCCTTCACGAATAAAACGATAAATTCCAGATAGCAGAAAAACCAACAATAAAATGGTATCTAGGGAAACCTCAACCCAATACTATCCAGCTAGCTAATACCTCAGGACTTAGTATTATCTATAAAAAAATATACGTTAAATAATTTTTCCAACTAGTCCTGCAGCTTTCCTTTAAGATTCTCCTACCTTGCACTATCCAAAATTTGCAATTGCATATCCAATAATATATGAATCCGGCAGCAACAGAAGGTAGGCTCAGGATGACGAAAACCTGCTAAACGCACCTTTATTATTTAGTTTGATCGCCAGTAGGTATAATATGCCGCTTCTGGATCATGGCGGAGCAGCGGAGCCGCTTGTGCAAGTTGACGACACTTTTTGCGGTTTTGCGGTTTTGGGTTGTGCAAGTTGACGGCACTTTTTGCGGTTTTGCTGTTTTGGGTTGTGCAAGTTGACGTCACTTTTTGCGGTTTTGGCTTGTGCAATTTGACGATAGTTTTTGTGGTTTTGACTTATCTCCGTCCGTCCGTTTTGCGCTTTTTGATAAGCAGTTGCATAAAATGTAAACATTTTTGTTATTCAATGTTTGGGAAAATAACAAATTGTCTTCTGCGGTTTTTGATAAGAAGTTGCATAAAATGTAAACATTTTTGTTATCTCCGTCCGTCCGTTTTGTGGTTTTGATAAGCAGTTGCATAAAATGTAAACATTTTTGTTTTTCAATGTTTGGGAAAATAACAAATTGTCTTCTGCGGTTTTTGATAAGAAGTTGTATAAAATGTAAACATTTTTGTTATCTCCGTCCGTCCATCCATCCGTCCGTTTTGCGGTTTTTTGATAATCAGTTCCATAAAAAATATAAAAATTTGTGTTTTATCAATGCTTGAGAAAATAACAAATTGTATTCTGCGGTTTTTGATAATCAGTTCCATAAAATATAAAAATTTGTGTTTTATCAATGCTTGGGAAAATAATGAATTGTCTTCTGCGGTTTTTTTTTAATATAACCATTAAAATCAAATATTTTAAAATAAATTTTATTAAACATTTAGAATACATGTTACAATACAAGCTTAATGTCTTATCACTAATAGGAAGACCACCGTGGTTCCTTAAAGATAGCTGCATACAAATTATAGACTTTTCTCATAGTTTGGTATCGTGACCACAAAGTTGCGCAATTACAAATGTCACACATTTCCTTATCCGAATTTTCAACATAACAGCAGTCTACCCTATGTAAACCATGTATAGAGTATGCAAAACGTAGAGATGATCTCATTTCTGTAATCATGTCTTGAAAAGCTTTAACATGATCAGGGTCTATTGATTTTTCATATATTATTAAGAACTTTTCTAGTTCGCACGATGAAACCATATGTGATTGTTGATGGTGAGAGGTATACTTTAAACTAATCTATTTTTTTAAATTATTCTTTATTAAAACCAAAACCGCGATAATGTATAGATAAGAATGAAAATTTCTTGAATTTATCAAAACCCAAAACCGCAATAATGTCCAGATAAGAATTAAAATTTCTAGAAATGATTTTTCAACTCGCGCTCTAATGGGAAACACTATAAAATGTCAAGAAACTTATTGACATTTAACATTCAGTTTTTAATGTTTTGAACAAACGTTAATCAAGTCGTGAAAAGAAAAAATATATACAAAATTAAAATGAGTGAAATATTAGATGATCTCAATAATATTAAATTGAATCAAAAAACGGGATTCATAAAGCAATGTTTAAGGTTGTCTGATATCCCTCTAAATAAACAATTACGAATTCTGAAAGCGGAACGAAAGACACCATCTTTGGGACGAAAATCATGCTGAAACTGGAAAAAAATGTAATTTTTCTACCACAATGCTATAATGAATTAAAGGATAAAACTCTGGAGGCGATGAACACAGGATCATTTACATTTAAAAAATTGATGGATGACAACAGCAATAAAACTGATTTTGAGTTTTATAATACTGAAAAAACAATAAAATTAAACAAAATAAATAGTTTTAATAAAAAATAAATTTGATATGTTTTTATTTTAAATGTAAAATATCAGTACACTTATAAATGTAAAATTGATTATCAATAAATCGAACAAATCCAAATATTGATTTTTTACTACATTTCATATTCTTCAGAGTGCTGACTTTTTTGTATTTATAGATAATCCCCATTAGTTGCTTTAGAAATTTGTCTTCGGAAAACCATTCGATATCGCTTCCAATATCCATTTTAGAGGGAGCAACGTGCATCAAGTCAACAGTTTCATCCTTCAGCACTTCATCATTACACCATTGTTGATTTTTTTTTTTCAATCTACAAACTTCTACATTATTTTTAAAATTTATTTCAAAATATGGTTTTTCCTAATGATTTTGTATAGTAATTGTAAATTCATCATCTTTAAATAAATTCAACACATTTAAATCGTCATGTTTAATGAATTTACTGCAACTAGCAGGTTGAACATCTTTTTTCTGTTCTTGTTCTTTAAGACTTTTTTTGCGTTTTATTGATTTCTTTAGTTTTTTCAATACAGGTTCCCTGATATCGTCAATTGGTTTCTCTTTATCATGAGTTTTCTCAAACATTTTATTAAAGTCTTCATGACATTACAAAAGTTCACTCCCGAAATAATGTTGCTGTTGTTGAGGTTGCATTTGATGATTTTGTTGCTCTTCTTCATTCTTACTAATATCATTTTGTGTGTCCTCTAATGCTTTATCCAAATTTTCATAACATGTCTGAAGTTCACTCAAAAAATCAATGTCCTTGTCAGCACCCCAAAATACATCCGTATTCATTTTTTGTTTGTTAGTTGTACGTAAGGTGACTTTTGATTTTACACTATTACATGTTTTCAAAATGTTGAAACTATTTATGAGAAAAATTTATATATATATTTATTTATTTATTTATTTATTAATTTATTTATGAAAAGAACAATTTTTACAACGGTTTAAATTATATATTTTTGTATAAAGTTGAATTATTTTATTCGCCTCATCTGCCATAAGTTCAAATGATGAACAACCACAAGTGTCTGGTCCAACTCTGCAATTATCATCTGACCACGGACAGTTTTCAAAATGTTCACCAAATTGAGAATTTACTTTTCTCAAACTGTTTTTGTATTCCATTTTCGTTTGAATGTTAACAAGTCTATCCTTTTCATCCTCCGGTATGATATGTGAAAATTTTTTTAAAAAATTATAGATATCCTTGATGGTAGACATATTTTCTTTTTAAACTACTGTATATTCATATGTAACGTTTGATAATAAGCATTAACATCAATAATTGTTGGTTTTATACCATAATTTGACCGTTCGTATAATTCTTGTCGAGTGTTGTCATCATTATCATTTTGATTTATAGCGCCATTATATTCAAAGCAATAGATATTAAGTGTACGTAATTCATAATTGCTATAGTAGGAACATTTAATTCGTATTTCAAATGTTTCATATTTTAAATTAAAGTGACGATGAAAAACTCCTGAACTTTCATAAATTCCACCAATTTGCATTTCTTTCTCTATTAGATTTCTCCTGAAAGCCTCAATTGCATCTTGAACAGAAAATTTCCCTTCTGGAGTTGAACTATGTCTATGATAACGTTCTAAATTTTGTTGATAGAGTGAGTCATAAGAAGGTTCTCTGTATGGATATCTCAATGTTGTGGTAGATGAGGGGGTCGTATTAATATTATCATATTTAACATTTTCCAATTGAAGGATTATGTTTACTTTTATTTGAAGAGAAGTATTTGGGATCTGTATGACAAAACTAACCTGTTTTCCATATTCAACATTGTAAAAAGTAGTAGTATTTTCATTTCGTTCATATATATAATTTCTAGTTTGATAGCATGCAATATGATGTATTTGTAGTATTACGTAAGCAATAAATATAAATATTGAAAGGTTTCTTAAGATCATGTTTTTGTGTTGAATCTTTCCCCGGCTGCAACTATTTAAGTAATGATCATAGATAATGTCTGTATATAGTCTTTTACATCTATAATTTCGACTTCCAATGGCTTATAATTTGGATCTTGAATTCGAATTCTCTGAATTTCACCATTACTTAGAATTATTTCTGTTTCAATTTCATGATATTCAAAGCAATTAATGCTCAATCCTCTCTCTTCAAATCTACTAATATAAGTACAACGAATTGGAATATCTATATTTTCATATTCAAGTTTAAAATATCGATAAAATACTTCCTTAGAGTCAATAATTCCGCCAATATCATTTTCTTTAGTAATTAGATCCTTACGAAAGGCTTCTATGGCTTCATCCACAATAAAAAGTCTTGAAGGTTTTCCTTGAGTTGTACTCTCAAATTCTGCAGCTGTTGTTGTTGCCGTTATTGTAGACAATTCTGTTCCTTTCTCAGTACTTAGTAGTTCATAGATGTTATGAGTTTCATCATTTAAATTTAACGGTTCAGTTTCTTTCAACAACAAAAATGATATATTAATTTTCAATATATTATTATCAGCTAGAGTTAAATTAAATTCAATACTTTTAGAGTTTTGATTAATGATAGGTATGGAAGTATTTTCTAATTTCCAAAATGGTACACTAGACACATTTCTTAAAACGAAAAATAATGTTAAAAATAGAATTAATTTCATCTTATGTTTTATTCTTAGAGATATACACGCTACTAAATTTCAGTATAAAATGATAAGAATATCTAGTTTGGCTGTTTTTTATATAAAAAGTCTTTATTATGTTATATTTATTTATAATACAGATTATTTTGTAACATGTATTCATTTAAAAGTAACGCTGATTTTAAAGCACATCTTATTTGACGTTGTTTCCCTGTTTTGTTGTTGTTGTTGTAGTGATATTGACATTGACATATTCTTGGGTACATATTATATAATATTGATAAGTTTATTTCATCACATTGTGAAATATCTTCGATATTGAAAACACGCTGTTTTAAAAATTCTTCAATCCATTTTTGTTTCTCCGTCCCCTTTACGTACACTTTTTTATTCTTCAATAGAGATTTAAAATAGCTTTGGATGTTTTTAAATGAGTCACTTCCATAATTCCATGATAAATTATGATGATTTAATTTGATTTTTAGCAGAGGTTTTTTGGCCAGTACTTTTCAATTGCAATTTTTTAGTAATATATAAAAAAATTCAATTTTTCTCCCGACGTTTCGTCAATTTTTTGTTGACATCTTCAGGGGGTTTATTTTTTCTAAAAAACACAATACATGAAAATTTTCTTAAACTAACAAAATAAAATAACACTGTACATACTTTTTTATATAATTATTCACATTACATTAAATTAAAAACGCGATGAACTATTTTAGACTTAAAACAATTAAAACATTAAACAAACGATATAAACTAATATTTAACAAAACCGTCCGTCCAGTGCTACTGCATAATTATTATTAATATTGTCCGTGTCTTCTTTGTAATTTATTGCCTTTTCTCCTTTTTGTTGTATTCGTAAGCTTTCTAATGTTAGTCTTTTGTTTGTTTTGTTTTCGACGTCCAAAATTCTAACCTCTCCAAAGTCAGCTGTGTGGCCTGAGCTTAAAATATGTTGTGCTAGTGCTGTTGTTGTTTTTTTGTTTCTAATGTCCAGCTTGTGTTCTGTCATTCTTGTTTTTAGTGCTCTCTTTGTTGTCCCTATGTATATTTTGTCGCATTTTTCTTTTTCGGTGCCTTGGCATTTTATTTCATACACTACGTTGTTTTTCTCCTCGTCGTTTATTTTTGTTTTCGTTTTTGTAAATAATCGGTCTAATTTAGCGTTCGATCTGTATGCAAATGTTGTGTTGTCTGCTTTGAATATTTTTCGTATGTGTGTGTTATTCGTCAATTTTGGTATGTATGTGATGCCTAAGTACTTTTTAGTTTCTCGTTCAGTGTTGCCAGATTGTTTGTTCTGTTCTGTGATTTGTGTGTTCTGTTTATTTTTTGAAAACTTACAATTAATAAGAGAATTCACGAGGTGTCTAGGGTAGTCATTATTGTATAGTATTGCTTTTATCTTTTTTATATTTTTGTCCTGGAATTGTTTGTCTGCTAAATTGTATACCTTTTTTATCAGGTTGGTTGCTGTATTTATTTCTTGATTCATTGGTTGCGTCGAGTGAAAATTTATAATTCTACCTGAAGATATTGGTTTTAAGAACCAGTCAAAAATAATTCTGTTATTTGTCCTCTGTAATTTCACGTCTAAATATGGGATGCTTCCATTTCGTTCTATTTCTGTTGTAAATTGTATGCTCTTGTGGTAACTGTTAAACGTTTTCTGGATTATGTTCAAATCTTTTCCCTTAATAATAGCTAATACTATGTTCACACACAGGCCGAAAAGTCTCTTTTCAAAATAAGGTGTTCACACTGAAAAAAGGACTTTTCATTTGACATTCAACTTGTAGTAATATGTTTGTTATTATTGCGCTTTGCTCAATTTTTTTTTATTGTATTAAATAAAATTATTTTAAACCACATTATCAAATACTAAATATATTATTCTTACCTGCATTTAATAGTTAAATTGTTTATTTTGACTTCCGCTGCATTTAACAAGAGCCCATGTCGCTGGCCATTCCCGCATATATATGCATATTTTTCCGTGCACCACGAAACTCTTCTGCCTCATGCAGCTCACTCAATATAACTTGTTCTTTGTGTTTTTTTTTATCCAATACAACAAATAAAATGTTCAATTGGAGTTTGACCAAATAAAAAATATCAGCAGACAAACAAAATGCCAAATATTAGTGACAACTTGGATTTTAGTAATAGATTTTGACTTTACCCCAACAAATAGTCTGTTCAACAACCAAAATCAGGGTTGTTTTTTAGCTTTTCAGAGTTTTTCGCTGAAAAGCAAACAATTAGCAGCTTTTCATTTGACAGTTCTTCTATGGCGAAAAACTTAATATCATGCAGCTTTTCAGCTGAAAAGCCATTAATGTCCGAAAAGCGGCTTTTCGGCCTTAGTGTGAACATAGTATAAGATATCGTCTACATATTTACATATGTATGCTATATTTATACCATTAGTTTTAAGAGTTTCTAAAGCATCGTTAAGTAAGTTGTCAAGTATAATATCTGCTATCGTCGGAGATAAAGGGTTTCCCATGGGCATACCATATATCTGATGGTACACTATGTTGTCGAAAATAAAATAGTTATTGTCATTTAGGCAAAATTCTAAAATGCTTAGAAATTGTTGTCGCGGAATATTCGTCAAGTTTTTAATTTTGTCCCATTGCTTCATTATATTTTTTATTGCAAGATGTATCGGAATATTAGTAAATAAAGATACTACATCAGATGATACCATTATGTCTTCATCTGTCATTATAAAGTCTTTTGTTTTTTCTTTGAGTTGAACTGCGTTTTTTATATTGTATTCGTCAGAGATTAAGGTTTTAGAATTTGTCCAACATGTTTTGAAAGTCTATAACAAGGAACATCCATGGATGAAGATATGGGTCTTAACGGGACATTTTCTTTATGAATCTTTGGTAGTCCATAAAGTCTTGGTGCAGTTGCTGCAGGACTCATAAGTCGATACTTTTGATATGTGTCAATATAGTTTTGTTTGTGTAAGTAGTTTACAATAGTATTGTTCTTTTTCTGTAGTTTGGTGGTTGGGTCAATTCTTGTTGTTTTGTATGTCTTCTTATCCTGTAGTAATTTCGTCATTTTTTGTATGTAATCGTTTTTGTACATGACCACTGTTTTGTTACCTTTGTCAGCCTGCGTTATTATTATTTCGTCCTCATGACGTTTAATAAATTTCCTTGTTTGTTCGTACGTTTTTGTAATAAATTTCTCTTTTGTCGTATTCCTAATCCTATTCTTAAAAGATATAATTTTGTTTGCTGCCGTTGATCTGGCAACACTTTTTTCTCGTTCATCCGCTATTCCTTGAATATGTTGCTCCAAATCAGCAATCACGTGTATAGGTGAGAAGTTACTTCTTGTGATTGGAAGTGTAAATTTCCGCCCAAGTGAGAGTAACCACCTGCTGTCTAATGGGAAGTTTAGCTCTGTTTTATTTACAAACCAATTTTCGTTAAGTGTGAATCCTAGTCTCTTGATGTATTTATTTTTAAGTTCTTCGATTTTCCCGTCTAAGGCTGTGTTCGTATTGTTGGCGGTTTCCCTGTATGCGTGCACTTGTCTCGCTGTAAATTCATTGTAGTCGTCTTCGTTTAATGTTGATTCCATTTTTAATTCGGCGTGGAAAATGGAATCTGTTGTCTTCTTGATGTTTATATTTGCTTCTTTAATTTCCAAGTTCAGTAGTTTCAGGTGAAATTTGTGTTCTATTTTGTCAAATAATGTTTGCACTGTTTCCATAGAGAACATCTTTTTTGCACCGCATGTCGAATTTGTCAAGTGTTTTGGTGTTAATCCATATTCCTTACATATTAAAATAAATCTAAGTTGTCCTTTTTGTTTCGCTAATTTTTTCCGTAAAAACCTCTGCTAAAAATCAAATTAAATATCATTTAAAAATTGGCCCAAAAATCATATATGATGATTTAATTTTAACCAATTGGATTGACGTTGATCATCTTCACATAGATCCTTGAATTCGAATGGAGCTTTTATGTGGAAACAGTGAAATTCATCTTCACTAAATACGACTGCTATCTCCTTAACAATAAAACGATTATCATAGATTTTAAAACCTTGAACATCAACAGTTGCAAACATTGTGTTAAATAAATAGCCGCAGTCATCAAAACTCTTATTTATATAGAACGCATGTGCATATTTTTTATTAAATTATTTTTTTAATAACATTTGTGAGTGGTATATATTCATACATTTTATCGTGAATAAGCATACAATAAGCTGATGTACTTGGAGGGACATTCGCTCGAAATTTTAATTCAATTCTAATATCTATTGGTCCTCCTTTTACACTCTCATTCTGATGAGAGACATTTAAAACAATTATTGGTGCAATGTTAACAAAATTTTCTGGTGATAAAAGTGGTTGTGGAGAACGTCCATAGTATCCTTGTTGAAATTTTTGATACATATCATAGAGTAAAGCGTAACGATTATGATCAAATCTAATGTTGAGATCGTCATAGGGATATACATCAGAGTTAAGATGAACTTTTACATCTGATAAGTTACAATGTGTGAACTTATTATCGTTTCTAAATGCTAAAATTATGTATCGTGGTCTTTCATTTTCACCTGCTAGTTTGACATTCCATAAAATATTTGTACTTTCTACAAGAGAAGGATTATGATAAACATCCCAGCTTCTAAATGATATATTAAGTGGTATTTTACTATTTATTGTTTTTAACATTTTCAATCGGTAATCATCTGAAAGTTGAATTTGTGGTACTTTCCATGTGATATTCAAGAGGCTTAACACAAGATTATCGGTGATAGTAGTTGAACTCATAATATTCTTATCATCTTTAGTTCGCATCAAAATCAATTCATGTTTACAATTCACAATTAATTTATCAAAATCTTCAGCAAATCCAAGTAAAGTCTTTAAAGGAACACAAAAATTAAAACGCCCCGTTTTAAGTACAACATTATTTTTTTCAAATGGACACCATCCAGCGTTTTGAAGATTTGTACTTTCGAATTTATTAAGCGATACATAATTTTTCATATCTGACGCGATGCCCAATTGTCTTGTACGATCAATTTCTACGCCATTCATCTCATAACGAATTTCATCAAATAAGTATGCTATACAATTGTTTAAGAGTTTAACAGTTTTTGAAGTAGAACTATCGCTGTTGGATACAAATCCTTCAATATACAAAACACTCGCACTTAGTAATACATACAAGTCCTGGTTTTGTATTGGTATACGTATTTCATCATTATTTTTAAATGATTGTAAATATGATGTATAGCTGTGGTAATCTTTTTTCACTATACTATCGTCAATAAATGGTCTATACAGAACATTAATTACGTCACTCATGTTGTTTTTTTTAATTGTAATCCAATGCTTTCTAAAAACTCTTTGTTCGATTTTGTTAGATAAATTCTATGTGTGGGTTTCTTAAGAGTAGGTTTTTTATTTGAATTTGATTCTTCTTTTGTTGTTGTTGTCGGTACACTAGTGAATGAGTTGTTATGTAAATGCTTTTTATTAAAAACAATCATTCTTTATATAGGCTTTAAATGTAGTCTTATTGATATTTTTTCACCACGGAAATTAATGAGGTTACCACCTTGATCTACGACTTTAAGAACAAGAGTGCTTATTTGTCTTGTATTAACTGGTAAATATATAACATTCATTGGTATTTCAGTAATTTTGTATCCTGGACTAACTCGAAGAGAGAACTGATGAATTGTATGTACAGATACTTCATTTATATATGATCCATTAATAATATTGCATTCAATTGATATTGTATTTATTTTAGAAATATCTACTGGATTATCAGAATAATTGATAACATCAGGTTCCAATATTCTTTTACTAAATCCTAGTAATGATCCAATTGAACAACCTCTATTGAAGAAAATTGGCTCCTTGGTACTATGAATTTCTGTTTGCAATGTGTTATAGTTTGCTTTTATATCTAGTAATCCGACGTTATATGGTTCATATTCATCAACAATTTTCTCAGATATATCCATGAATTCATAGGATCCTATTGGTATTACAATTGTTTTATCACCAATGTGAAACAAATTGTTTTCATCATCCACATTTGGAATAGAATGATAAGAGTCGAAACTAATCAAACCACAAACATAATCTTGCTTGAGTTCTATAGGCGGAAAATAATTTGCAACAAGTTGTGATGAGTTTCCATTTATTGTTAAAGTAAACGACATGTTGTTGACCAATCATTAAGTAGTGAACTAAAATATGTTTCTTATACATTATTACATTTATATTAAATCATTTACATCAATCCAAGAATTATGGTCTGAAGAAAAACCTAACCATTTAACAAAAGCTCTATTATTACGCCTTCTTAAAATTTTTTCAACTAAATATGTTTGTGGAAATTTGGTTTTTATTAATTCATATTCATAGAAACCTCCTTTGATTTCATTTCCTTGATAATCTTCAAGTATGTATGTAGTAGAGTTTGTATTTTGAATATTTCTGATTTTAAATATTTCAGTTGTCCAATTTGATGTATACCCTTTTTCAAATGTATGTTTATATTTACTTATTCTAACATTATCATTTAACTTAAATTTTGGTTTATGAAAAGTTTTTGGATTGTTATAAACAGTTTTTAATATAAATTTTTCATTTAAAGAATTTACTTCATTGGGTGTCATCTTAATAGTTCTATGAAATGTGTTGTTATATTGGTTAACTAGGCTTTTATAGCTATCAATCCATTTGTATGTTCCATTAAAGCTAAACTCCTTCCACATCATTCCCTTTAAAGTTCTGTTGAAACGTTCCACTATTGATGCTTTTAAAGTTGAAAAAGTAGAATAATGATTGATACCTTTCAATGACATTAATATTTTAAAATGCACGTTGTAAAATTCTTTCCCATCATCCGTTTGGAGATTTTTTGGTATACGGCTACTTGTGTTAAAAATTCTTTTCATTGCGGTTGTAACGTTTTCTCCAGTTTTATTTTTAATGGACTCCGCCCATGCTTTCTTTGAAAATGTGTCAATAACAGTTAGAAGGTAACGATAATTCATATTGACATTTTTATATGGAATCATTTCCACTAAATCTTCTTGCCATAAGTTATCAATTCCTTTCATTATTACATGTCTTCTTTTAAAATTTTTCCGTGCTTGTTTATGTAGTTCTTCAACTATATCTCGTTTATTATTATTATTATCCATATTATATATAGTCATATATCTCGTTATTGCAATCTTTTTATTTTTGGATATTTTATTTTCAATTTTTTAACATCATCTGCATTAATCTGATTTTTTCCGACTACATATTTAAACAAGAAGTCTTCAATAGTCTTTAAATAATCATTAACTTCTTCAAAGCTTTCCTTATATACAGATTTTATTCGATTATCAATTGCTGACTCAATTAAATCTATATCATTTTTAATGTTATCATTCAGTGCAACATTCAAATCCCTTGTTTTATTTTCTAACCTATTTGTTATACTGTTTAGATTCTCCATGGCCGTATTTATATCTGCCATTTTCTTTTCATAGATTTGTTACCTTATTTAGATTCTCGAAAAAAAATATACGAGAAATGGCGTCATTATCATCATTGGGTAATCCTAAGTTGATAACTCTTTTCATATGTAAATTTAGGTTTTTATATTCGTCTACATTCCAACCAATAGTATTTCGTAAAATTGCTTTGATATTTACTCTACTATTGTTATCTTTCGATAATGAAGAATGACCAAACTTATGAATATTTGAATACATTTTTTAGCTATATAATTATATTAGCTTCTTTCAACTCTTCAATGATAGATATTATTTCGTTATTATGGTTATTATGTCCAGCAGTTGATGATGATATAAGTAATCGTAATCTTTCAACTAATTCATTGGGATCATCCCAATACTCATAGTTCGATTTATTGTTAATGAACTTTAAAACTTTAAGACCTTGTCCACGTATCAATGCGCTTGGTAAATTTAATATTTTCCTTATTATACGTTGGTATTTATAAGATTTGGTTCCTTTAATTTGATTGTTTGAATTATAATTACGTCTATGAGCATTTGTAGATAATAAAATATCTTTATAATTTTGTAAATCCCGTTTAGTGAAATGAAGGGGATTTGTGGGAAAAACTAATTCAAATAGACCAGGTGTCATCTGCCATTTATATTTTCCAACAGAAATTTTATTTTAATTAGGAATTTTTAAAAGTTCTTTCCCATATCTCCATCTACCCAATGAATCTATATCAGAGGTCGGCAAAACTCAAACTGAGTGTGTGTTGGTGAGAGCAAATATTCTGCAGTGAAAAAAATTTATGCTGCATATGATTTTAAAATTTGTACACTTGCACACAAAAGTGATTTAATGAAACTATTTCAAACATACTATGGCAAAGGTATGTTATTAATAAGTTCAGAAATGTTAATTTTGTTATCGCAGTTTCTTATTAAAAGAATGCTTTTTAGAGGAGAATTAGTTAATCTATTTCGCTGCTTTGAGCATATGAATTTCAGGTCGGAAAAAATTTGTTCACAAAAGTAGGTGGAAGGATAAAAAGCTAACAGTTTGTAAGAAACTGCTTTTAGTTTTGGGTAAAAGCTGCCATCAATGGTTTTCCAGAATTCTACAATATGCTGTTCATCGATAATTTCTATTTCGGTTCGGAGAATTATCAATTCAGATTGAATCTGGAATTCATACTTCGTTACATCACATTTTAAAGGATTTTCAAATAAATTAAATAACGGCTGCATTTCTTCAAAGTCTTTAAATCTCTTTTCAAAATTATTTATAAGGGTTTCTATTATGTCAATGTGTTCATTCTTTTGTTCGCTTGTAATATTTTCAAAAAATGATGCTCTTGGGAAACTTGAATAATTTTCTTCTTGAATATTAGCTAAAAGTAAAAATAGTGTTGTTTTGAATTCAAAAATGCTATTGTATGAATTGTAAACAGTCTTATTTTTTCCTTGAAGCTGAAGGTTTAGCTTATTTACGAAATTGGTTATATCTGTTAAAAATGCAAAATCCAAATTAAAGCTATTGTCTTGTAAAGCATCTATTAAATGTTCAGTATTATCTATTTTTTCGATTTTCAAAAACTGCATTACTTTATCCCTTAGATCGTAAAGCCTGGAAAGGCAATCGCCACGACTGAGCCACCTTACTTCTGTGAACATTTTCAGGTCATAATGTTCGGCGTCGGTATTTTTAAGAAATTGAACAAATTTCCTATGGGTTAGAGAATGATGTCCTCCTCTTATTGTGTTAATAATTTTCTCTGCTGTTTTCATGGCAGGAAATGTGCTCAAAAACTTTGAAGCAAGTGCAACCTGGTGGATGATGCAATGAAGAGATGACATTTCGATCCCGTGCTTTATCAATTGACCCACAAATCCATCATTTCTACCAACCATAACGCTAGCACCATCCGTACACACTCCAATTAATTTACTCATATCTAATTTGGAGAAAACGTTTTCATTTAGAATATCAAACAAAATTTTTCCCGTAACATTTCCATGTAATGTTTCCATGGAGATCATTGATTCAAAAACTACGTAATCAGAACTTACACTTCGGATGCAAATTACTAATTGACACAGATCGTTAATATCAGTGCTCTCATCTAATGATATGGAAAAATATTTGCAGTTATTCACCGTTTTCAAAATTTCAAACTCAATAGAGTGAGCTACTTGTTCTATACGTCGAGCTATGGTTCTCGCGGACAAGGGAATGGATTGAACAACATCAGTTTTATAATTTATTTTATTCAAAATATCAGTGCAAATGTTCTTAATAAAAGTTCCGTCAGTAAAAGGTCTGCCATGTTTTGCTATATGAAGAGATATTATGGTTGACAATGCCACTTTAAGTTTCTTTTGGGTTTCCAGATGGTTCATTTCATTATCTGTTGCTTCCATATCAGAAAGCCATAACTTGAATTTTTGTAACACAGAATCTCTTTTTTCCCTAAAAATCCTATATTTTTCAACTCTATTCAATTTAGTTAATTCATTATGAGAATGTTCATAATGCCTTTTAAAAGCGTCTTCGCGTGGACTTTTGAATGCTGTGTATCAAATTAAGCATTGCATTTCATTAAAGGCATTCCTAAATAAGAAAAATTTTTCGCATATATTTTCAGCTTCCATTTTGCGCACGATGTTCTCACTTCGGTGGCTCAAAGGCGAATGAACAAAATAACATATTTTGCGCTGTGTGGTTGAACGAAAGAGCGCAAAATACGAAAGAGCGTAAGCGTCTGTGTGAATTGGTTTTCCACAATTGTGGTATGGAGTGCCGATCTATGATCTATATTAAATCCATATACTTTATCCAATTTTTTACTATCTTTAAGTATTTGAATGTTTTGTTGTAGAGAATTGTGCTTATCTCGATTATTTTCTAATTGTTTAAGGTGTTTATAATCTGTGTTTAACTGATCATTAGCCTTACGTTTAAAATGTTTATGTCTTGTCCATAGTTCTCGATCATTTTCAATACCTCTTCTTACTCTGTTTTCATTTTGTACTTCATTTTCTATCAAATTATGAGTTTCCTCATTATTATTATTGTTTTTGTTATTGTTTTTATTTTGAGAATTGAGAATTTCGTTTGATATAATGGGATGATAAATTTTTTTAATTTTATTTTTTAATTGTTTTTTAAATTTTAAATGTTTCTTTATTTTTAATTTCTTATTCGTTTTTTCTTCTTTGTTCGTGCTATCGATATAATTTTTTTCATATCTTACAGGTACTAAATCATTACCAATATCATGAATGTTGACGTTTGTATTCAACTTGGATATTTTGTTAGCATATTTCTCTTGTTGCAATGAATGTTTGTTCTTATTGTGAAGATCTCTTAATCGCTGTTTAAAATTTTGTTGCAACCCTTTGTTTTTTCGTTTTATAATAATTTGTTTTTTAACCCTTTGTTTTGTTTCATTTTCAAAGTCAGATTCAGATTCTGTATAATAATTTATTTTGTTTTTGTATTCAACATCATTATTTAGTATATTTTCATTATCAAAATCAGATTCTGACCTTACATTATAATTATCATAGCCTCTGTTTTTTGCATCAGCATATCCATTATCATTTTTTAAGTCTTTATCAAATTCTACTGTTTGAATGTTGGGGTGTTTGGTGTTTGAACGTTGATAATGTTTTAAAGACTTTGCTAATTCATTTTCAATGTTGGGTTTTATCTTGCTTGTATGCTGATATGGTTTGTTATGTCTTAGTTTATTTTTGTTCAATAAACTACGCTTTTTTAAAATTGTTTTATCATTCATTGCTGTGTCAAGTGTTGATAGATATTGTGGATCAACATTTAAGTTCACATTTTGAGTAGATTTTTGTGGCATACCATCATCAATATCATCCCAAAACATTTCTTCAATATTTTCTTTTTTCTTTTTAGCAAGATCGTTAGTGCGTTTGTTTTCTTTGTTATATTCATTGTGTTCATCTTTATTAAGCTTTCCAATTATTTCATTCAATGGCTTTGAAATGGGTTGAAATGTATTTTCAAGCTATTTAACTCGATCTATTTCACCTAATTTTATTTCCTTCACTTTTTCTTTTAAGATTTTCCGAGTGTTAGCAAGGTTTGTTAAAACATTAAGGCTTTTCCGAGTGTTAGCAAGGTTTGTTAAAACATTAAGGCTTGTATTTTTCATGATTATTGTTTCTGTGAGCTTTCTAAAATCTGATACTTATCTGGTTTATATCTGATACTGATCTGGTATATATCTGATACTGATCTGAGGTGTAACAGGTGGTGATGTGATTTTTATTTATGTATGAAATTATCAAAACCTTTTCGATACCGACCCTTGTTTATAGTATCATCTTTATTTATCACAGCAAAACCATACTTTTCTTTCCAACATTCATTGCAAATCTTTATAAACATTCTGAAATCCATGTCTCCAATAACATGATCATTGAAAATATGTTTTAAATTCATTTCATCTTGTTTGAATATAATAATCATGTTTGCATTATCACGTATTAAATGCTTAGGAATTTTTGTATAGGTTTGACACAAATAAAAACAATCAATTTGTTTATGACGACCCATACAAAAATATTTTCGTATAGTGCTTTGTTTGTCACAAATAACATCATCAAAAATGAAAATTGAATTTGGTTTAGCTTTATCTGGACTTATAACATCTTCATTTTCTGAGAAAGTATAGAGATTTATTCCTTTTATTGGCACAATGAGTTTCTTCAAATATTCGTATTTTGGTTGGTATAAAGATTTTGAATATATGTATATGTTTTTAAACTTTAAGCCATTTGGATCCACAATAAGACTAATCATGACGTTAGTTTTACCACAATTTGATGGTCCAACAAATAATGCACGTATTGAATTAGGTAAAAGAGGACTGTGAACAATTTTGCTTATTTTATCGCTATCATTAAATGAGTCAGCATTATGAACATTAAGCTGAATACGTTGTTAATTAACCTCATTTTGAATACTATATTAAATGGAATATAAATCAATCATATATAACTACAATCATCATTCCCTTTTTATACTCACAACCAAATGTTAATTTTATTTTGAAAATGGGTATAATATACAAAGATAATACACATCGGCAACAGTTGAAAAGAGGATATGGTTTCATAAACAACTTAATAAATTCATTGCCAGTTGAACTTCATTCGCCGGGATATCAATTTTGTGGACCAGGAACAAAACTTCAAAAACGTTTAGAAAGAGGTGATAAGGGTATTAATCCATTGGGTGCGGCTTGTAAGGAGCATGATATTGCATATTCACAATCAAAAGATATAAACACACGGCATCAGGCTGATAATATTTTATCTGAGAAAGCTTGGCAAAGAGTTACATCCAAAGATAGCGATTTGAAAGAACGTGCGTACGCTTGGTTCGTAACAAATGCAATGAAAACAAAAGTTAAATTTGGAATGGGCATTAAGAGAAACAAGGACAAAAGTAAATCGAAAAGAAGGCAAACCAAGCGCAAAAAGTATAAAAACCCTAAAGTGAATCGAGAGAAACTCTTTTCGTTAGCAGTTAAAAAGGGTGTAAAAATGTTGATAAAAAAGAAACCTAATTCATTCAGTGATGTTTATAAAATAGCCCATAAAGCTGTACAGTCAAGTTTTAAACGAAAAAAATCTCAAGTTAATATACCACGAGTAATCCCAGTTCCAAAAATAGGTGGAGTTTTACCATTAATACCCATTTTAACAGCACTAGGTGCTCTTGGAGGTATAGCTTCTGGAGGATCAGCTGTAGCAAAAGCTATAAATGATATACAAAATGGAAAAGAACAATTAGCTGAAGCTACTCGTCACAATAGATATATGGAGTCAATAGCTATGGGTAAAGGTCTATTTCTAAAACCTTATAAAGAAGGATATGGTTTGTTTTTACGACCTCAGTCAAAAAACTCTTAAGAAAGCTACCTAAAAGACCATTAACCGATGTAGATTTAATGAAATATTGTAAATTTCTTAAATATTTTAGAGGAATTTTTATGAGAGATTCTTTACCGACAAAACCGTATACTCAAGAATGTGGTATTCTCAATTTGGATGATGTTAACGGACCCGGTACTCATTGGGTAGCTTACTATAAAAACAAAAACTATAAGGAATATTTTGATAGCTTTGGAAACTTGCAACCCCCATTAGAACTCATCAATTACTTAAAGACGCCAATATATTACAACTATGAACAAAAACAAAAATACAACACAGTTATTTGTGGTCAATTATGTTTACAATTTTTATTTCAAAAATATAATATTACATAGTATGCGTTCACTTATCGCTAATAGATAAAATTATACAATTGAAAAATAACAAATTGTCTTGCGGTTTTTGTTGCATTCAACGGATTTTATTAAAACTTTTTGCTATATAAAGAAGTGTAATTGTTAAAAAAACACAGTTTCATTCTAATTAAAATATAGTTTCAATATAATTAAAAATATAAAAACATGGAAAATACCAATAGGGAATTGGTAGAGGAATTGGAATTCGCCTGCGATCCAGAAAACTACATTATTATCAGTCCGGAACCTACATTTTACTTGATATATATGGGCACATCCACGATTTGAGGAAATCTTCGCGCCGGTGCTTCAAATGAAGATTGAAGAATTGTGCGAGGACAATGAGAAAAACATAGATGATTCGAATTGTATCCCGAGAGATACACTTAAAGAATCGGAAATAATTTTAATCGATCAATATAAGAGAAAAATGATAATTAAAGTAGAAGTAGTCACCATAGATAGCGATTTTAATGTAATTAACAGCACAGTGTTTTTTGTGAATTATCTTTCAGGAGATTGAGAATATTTTCTACATTTGTGAATTATCTTTCAGGAGATTGAGAATATTTTCTGAAGATATTACATTTTAAATATTAAAATATCCTTTAAAACATAAAATTATTTTGTTTTTATTTTTTAAGTTTTCAAGCTTTTAATACATTTTTATTTAATAATCTACGATGTCCCCATGCAAGGGTATTAACACCATTTTCTAATATATAACGTTTATCATCAAAATAACTTAATACAATTTTTTCAATTTCCTGTGTATATATCTTATGAATCTTAGATCAAAAAGTTGACATTTTATCATAATAAATTTTCTTATAAAATAAACATTTTCTATAATCATCAATACTGAGGGACATCAAAGCTGATTTTTTTACTCCTTTAGCTTTTTTGATATCATTATCGCCCTCAACACTAATAAAATACATTTTTGCCCTCAAACCAATGAATTCCTTCATTATTTTTCCATTATTTTCATCTTTCAAGAGACCTTATACCTTTTTATGTTGTCGTTCTATCTCATAAGGATTGTTGAGTTTGTAGTCGGATGTGTCAAATTTTAAATGAATGTCAGGTTTAATGTCATTATAGAAGTCTTCAGTCTTAATTGAATAGATGAAAGAGTCAGTATCCATATAGCATAAACTTAAGTTCTCTCTAAATTTTGGAAGCATGTAATCATAGTGAAAATCATACATTTTCCATTTAGAGAGTTCTAGAACTACAAACACTATATAAATTGGTTTATCATATAGGGTATGTATTCTATTAAGTTGTATTGCTACCATATTTTCGGTAAATCTTGTAGAGCTATGAAAATTTGGTTTAGCAATTAAGCTTCTAGCTCCCAATCTTTTTCCTCTATTTTCCCACTCGCAAACAATTTTAACATCTTTCCTCTTATCTACATTCTCCATGGTTTTACCATAGACAGCATTATTTAATAACTTGAAAAAGTTCTTTTCAAAATCATTTTCAGCTTGCGTTCTATGAAAAGTATTCAAATCAATATATTTTTTAACCATGGCGATTGTTTAAATTTTAAAATTCTGTGAATTTTTTTAAGTTTTATTCCATTTTGTAAACATTGTTGTAAGTTAACATAATGAATGATATAATTTGATTTATTATTCAAATCGATTATAAGTTTTTGATGTTTACCGATCGGGCTTTTTTTATTTTCTGAACAAAACGGTAAGTCATTATATATATCATGCATTGCAGAAGATATCTCTAAATCAACTTCTAAAATATATCCTTCACAAGAATCATTAGCATGCTCATTTAACTGAAATGTTGATACATCATCAACCCATTCAAAATTTCCTTCAGGCAAATATTGAGACATTGCCCAACCATACAAATTATTGGCATCCAAACACATGAGATAATTTGAGGGTTTTGTAACATCAAAGTCATCCATATATTTATTATTTGCCTTAACATGTCTATTGGAACATTGCACAATACCTCCCCTTATTCCTTTTTGAATGAATTTAATCATGTCAATGTCTGTTAGTAGGTCTAATTCAATTTTTGTGTACTTTAACATTGCTCCCCAAGATAGTCCGGGAGCTGTATAATATTGACAAGGATCAAGATTGTAAATTGATTTACATACTTTTCTAAAATTTTCGAAAACATCAGTAAGAAGTAGAACATCTGTTTTAAGGTAAAGTTCTAAGTAATCATGTAGTGTTGTGCAATTAAAAGTTGTCCATACTTCTTGAGCATGTTCATAGTCGGCAACACTACATTCTTCATTGGTTAATTTATTAAAGAACTTTTCCCTCGGAGGTAAACATTCTTCTTGAAGACGTTCTTTTGAATCAAAATAATCATAAGGAAATATACCTTTTTGCTTCAAGAGATTGAATTCGATATCATCGTTAAACGTAGACCGTAAAATATAAAAATCTCTGTTTGATAAATTATTGACTAAATTTGATAGACTAGAAGCCATAAATCTAAAGGAATCTAAAAACCTTAGTTCAACGCTATCATCATCATCATCGAAATGTATATGTTTGGAAACTGAGACATATATTTCCTTATTTATTGGTATTATGTTTATTCTACCAGGAATCGTTGAAAGTTCTTTAATAAATAAATGGCAATCATATGAAGAAAGATTGTGGAAAAATATTGGGATGAATTTAGCAATTTTAAAATTTAGATTGCAATCAATATGTGCCGGTCCGCGATATTTTCCGGTTAAATGACAATGATCTGCTACTCTATACTCATCCTCTTTAAAACTTTTTTCGCAAATATGACAGTTAGTGTTTTTATTTTGAATATCTAACTCTAATGGTGTGAGGAAATTCATTGGTTTAATTTTACTTAAATAATTATTATAAATTTCCTTAGCATCGCTAACTAAGGTTTTAATAAAATTAATAGGTGCATCTTCACCTGTATATATTCTAAACTTATCTAAGGAACTATTAAATCTACACTTAATATAATAACTATATGCGCACGGAATGTGGCTCTGAACTGTTCTTATTGAACCTGAATTTTGAGTGTTTTCTGATGGTAGAAAACATTCAAAATCCGCATATACTACAAAAGGAACATCTAACTTATGTTTAAAATTTTGAAATGCAACCTTACAATTTTCTATATCCGGAACTTTTGTAACGATTCTGTTACATTCCTGTTTGTGTCGTTGTAATTTGTAGCTGGATTCAAAGAACTGAAGACACATATTGCATAAAAAGATTTCATGTTTGTGCTTTGTCACTTGATTACTCAAAAGTCTGAAAATAAAAACAAAACAAATTATATATATGTTAAATATGATATGAATATAATATTTACCTTGAAATGTTCTTGATCCAAATATAGTGAAATTTATCACTTTTCTGAAGCAGAAGTAGATTTATATGTCTACTCTTCTCTTCCTTTGTGATATAGTACGGTCCAACTATACTCTTAAGCTCTTCATCGTAACCAAAGACATTGATGCTTGTTTCCGGATTATTTTCTTCAAAAATTATAACATCTTTGACTCTCAACGGAAAGATAAGCCCTTCAAAGTTGAGAGTTTTATCATTCTTCAAATGTATTAAAGAGGATTTTATATTTTCTACATTATAACTCGAACATCTGTTTGGATTAGAAATGACAGGATACAAGGCTGATATCATTGCCCATTTAAAACAATATTCATCAGAATTTTGTATATTTATACAAGCATGTTTATCCAATAAATGTTTCGGCAATCGAATATATTGAGAACCTTTTATTGGCTTGTATTGATTAATATTAATCTCCAAATGTAAAATTCTGATAAGAGCCCAACCGCTGTCACGTTCTTGAAACTCTGACATTTTTGTTATTAAATTGTTACGTTTTTTATCAAAAATGGAGTTCAAATCTGTTGGTTGTTGAATCATCACCATTTTTGTTTGATGAGATTTTACATCAATTGTCATCTCATTATCACACATTTTTACGTATTCGCAAAACAATTCTATATTGAATTTAATGTTGATGTGTTTCTGCAACATATCCTGAAGAGCTTGTATAACAATTTTTTTAGCGTTATCTAGAAACATTTCGGCATTCAATAAACCCTCATTGACATTTTTATATATAAATGATTCTATACGTTCATTAAATACAGATGAAATTCTAGTTAAATGCTCGTTTACTATTTCACCGCTATTGTTCTTATGTGCGTTTGTCCTGATGTGATAAGACCAATTCTTTAAAATGATATCTTTCTTGCATGCGCTGCAATAGACATTTGTAATTGTATTTGTTACAATCGTCTGAAATTTTGGAACATTATTTGATGCTGCTCGCAATGCTGATGTTGTTGATGTTGATGTAGTTGGTGTTGAAGAAGATGATTTATGTTTTCGTCTTAAATGTTTCACTAAACTATCATTACGTGTAAAAAACTTCATGCAAATATCACATTTGTAATGTTCCGATTGTTGACTTTCATGTTTTACTCTCACGTGTCGGTTTAGATTAAACTTTTTCTTAAAAGTTAATTGGCACTTGTCACATTTAAATGAATCCATTTTTTAAGTTGCTTATTCCGCGTTTGATTGTTTATTGCTGTATTCTTAATGTTTAATAAATTTTAATATAAAAATATTTCTGTTTTTAAAGGGATTGTATACAACTTCTTATCAAAAACCGCAGAAGACAATTTGTTATTTTCCCAAACATTGAAAAAACAAAAATGTTTACATTTTATGCAACTGCTTATCAAAACCACAAAACGGACGGACGGAGATAAAAAAAATGTTTAAATTTTATGCAACTGCTTATCAAAAACCGCAAACGGACGGACGAAGATAAGTCAAAACCACAAAAACTATCGTCAACTTGCACAACCCAAAACCGCAAAACCGCAAAACCGCAAAACCGCAAAAAGTGCCGTCAACTTGCACAATCCAAAACCGCAAAACCGCAAAAAGTGTCGTCAACTTGCACAAGCGGCTCCGCTGCTCCGCCATGATCCAGAAGCGGCATATTATACCTACTATCGCCACATTATTGTTTTTAAATTCTCACCTTTTATAATCGTAGATCTTTAAATCTTCTTTAAAAAAACTGAAGTGTCTAATCGATTTGTGTTAATTTAATGACAAACACCCGCACTTCACTATCAACCAAAAAAATTAACTCCTGACACAAGTCATCTACACTCTTTCACGGCTCTTTTACAATGAAACTTGTTGGTTTCTAAGCTGCTAAGCCAGACTGAAATTATGTGTCTACATTTAACAACGGATCATGTGAAGTGCTTTAGCTCAGCCACGATTTCTAATGCCATTACGGTTACCATATGCTTAGTTATGTCAACTGTTTAATTTTTGCCTTATTTAAATTTGCGTTTAATTTTATATGTAGGTTTTATATTTAAGTTTTATTGACAGCTCTTATGTCAGATTTTATGATTAACTTTTATTTACACTTGGTACAGACTTTCTTTATATTCCTTCATTTATATTATGACTCCCTTAGTTACAAAAAAAAAATTATGTCAGTACCTGGGATCGAACCTCGACCTCTTCGCTGCAAGGAGAACCTTCTAACACCTGAGCTACATACGTGCTTGTAGTTGTCGGTAACAACTCGACATATCGTCACCACAACCAGTCTTATCTTGAACTGCTTTTAAATCCAACCCAACACGATCGCTAAACCAAGCATTAGAACCACTGTTATATTTATAGAACCTCAACAAATCCACCACTGTCGTAGGTACTAATCGGCAGCAGTGACGTGCAATTAGTCTATGTCTAATCTAGATAATAGCAGTGAGGTGAAAACTGACGGTAAACAATCGGCCCTATTTTATGAATACTATTCATATTTTTAGCAATAATTTCAATTGGTAATATTATTATTAATATTATTATAATTAGTATTATTATTATTATTATCATTATTATTATTATTATTATTATTATTATTATTATTATTATTATTATTATTATTATTATTATTATTATTATTATTATTATTATTATTATTATTATTATTATTATTATTATTATTATTATTATTATTATTATTATTATTATTATTATTATTATTATTATTATTATTATTATTATTATTATTATTATTATTATTATTATTATTATTATTATTATTATTATTATTATTATTATTATTATTATTATTATTATTATTATTATTATTATTATTACTATTATTATTATTATTATTATCATTATTATTATTATTATTATTATTATTATTATTATTATTATTATTATTATTATTATTATTATTATTATTATTATTATTATTATTATTATTATTATTATTATTATTATTATTATTATTATTATTATTATTATTATTATTATTATTATTATTATTATTATTATTATTATTATTATTATTATTATTATTATTATTATTATTATTATTATTATTATTATTATTATTATTATTATTATTATTATTATTATTATTATTATTATTATTATTATTATTATTATTATTATTATTATTATTATTATTATTATTATTATTATTATTATTATTATTATTATTATTATTATTATTATTATTATTATTATTATTATTATTATTATTATTATTATTATTATTATTATTATTATTATTATTATTATTATTATTATTATTATTATTATTATTATTATTATTATTATTATTATTATTATTATTATTATTATTATTATTATTATTATTATTATTATTATTATTATTATTATTATTATTATTATTATTATTATTATTATTATTATTATTATTATTATTATTATTATTATTATTATTATTATTATTATTATTATTATTATTATTATTATTATTATTATTATTATTATTATTATTATTATTATTATTATTATTATTATTATTATTATTATTATTATTATTATTATTATTATTATTATTATTATTATTATTATTATTATTATTATTATTATTATTATTATTATTATTATTATTATTATTATTATTATTATTATTATTACTATTATTATTATTATTATTATTATTATTATTATTATTATTATTATTATTATTATTATTATTATTATTATTATTATTATTATTATTATTATTATTATTATTATTATTATTATTATTATTATTATTATTATTATTATTATTATTATTATTATTATTATTATTATTATTATTATTATTATTATTATTATTATTATTATTATTATTATTATTATTATTATTATTATTATTATTATTATTATTATTATTATTATTATTATTATCATTATTATTATTATTATTATTATTATTATTATTATTATTATTATTATTATTATTATTATTATTATTATTATTATTATTATTATTATTATTATTATTATTATTATTATTATTATTATTATTATTATTATTATTATTATTATTATTATTATTATTATTATTATTATTATTATTATTATTATTATTATTATTATTATTATTATTATTATTATTATTATTATTATTATTATTATTATTATTATTATTATTATTATTATTATTATTATTATTATTATTATTATTATTATTATTATTATTATTATTATTATTATTATTATTATTATTATTATTATTATTATTATTATTATTATTATTATTATTATTATTATTATTATTATTATTATTATTATTATTCTTATTCTTATTCTTATTCTTATTATTATTATTATTATTATTATTATTATTATTATTATTATTATTATTATTATTATTATTATTATTATTATTATCATTATTATTATTATTATTATTATTATTATCATTATTATTATTATTATTATTATTATTATTACTATTATTAGTATTATTATTATTATTATTATTATTATTATTATTATTATTATTATTATTATTATTATTATTATTATTATTATTATTATTATTATTATTATTATTATTATTATATTATTATTATTATTATTATTATTATTATTATTATTATTATTATTATTATTATTATTATTATTATTATTATTATTATTATTATTATTATTATTATTATTATTATTATTATTATTATTATTATTATTATTATTATTATTATTATTATTATTATTATTATTATTATTATTATTATTATTATTATTATTATTATTATTATTATTATTATTATTATTATTATTATTATTATTATTATTATTATTATTATTATTATTATTATTATTATTATTATTATTATTATTATTATTATTATTATTATTATTATTATTATTATTATTATTATTATTATTATTATTATTATTATTATTATTATTATTATTATTATTATTATTATTATTATTATATTATTATTATTATTATTATTATTATTATTATTATTATTATTATTATTATTATTATTATTATTATTATTATTATTATTATTATTATTATTATTATTATTATTATTATTATTATTATTATTATTATTATTATTATTATTATTATTATTATTATTATTATTATTATTATTATTATTATTATTATTATTATTATTATTATTATTATTATTATTATTATTATTATTATTATTATTATTATTATTATTATTATTATTATTATTATTATTATTATTATTATTATTATTATTATTATTATTATTATTATTATTATTATTATTATTATTATTATTATTATTATTATTATTATTATTATTATTATTATTATTATTATTATTATTATTATTATTATTATTATTATTATTATTATTATTATTATTATTATTATTATTATTATTATTATTATTATTATTATTATTATTATTATTATTATTATTATTATTATTATTATTATTATTATTATTATTATTATTATTATTATTATTATTATTATTATTATTATTATTATTATTATTATTATTATTATTATTATTATTATTATTATTATTATTATTATTATTATTATTATTATTATTATTATTATTATTATTATTATTATTATTATTATTATTATTATTATTATTATTATTATTATTATTATTATTATTATTATTATTATTATTATTATTATTATTATTATTATTATTATTATTATTATTATTATTATTATTATTATTATTATTATTATTATTATTATTATTATTATTATTATTATTATTATTATTATTATTATTATTATTATTATTCCCACGCCTCTTCCCCCTCCCCATACCGCGCGAGGGGGAGTCCATTTTTAGCTGAACATGACGGCAGTCGCCTGCAAGTCACTTCAGCACTGTTTT
>OY986436.1:111820785-111823285 GCA_963920525.1 Dichetophora obliterata | reverse complement strand
TATAATATAATATAATATAATATAATATAATATAATATAATATAATATAATATAATATAATATAATATAATATAATATAATATAATATAATATAATATAATATAATATAAATATAATATAATATAATATAATATAATATAATATAATATAATATAATATAATATAATATAATATAATATAATATATATATATAATATAATATAATATATATATATAATATAATATAATATAATATAATATAATATAATATAATATAATATATATAATATAATATAATATAATATAATATAATATAATATATAATATAATATAATATAATATAATATAATATAATATAATATAATATAATATAATATAATATAATATAATATAATATAATATAATATAATATAATATAATATAATATAATATAATATAATATAATATAATATAATATAATATAATATAATATAATATAATATAATATAATATAATATAATATAATATAATATAATATAATATAATATAATATAATATAATATAATATAATATAATATAATATAATATAATATAATATAATATAATATAATATAATATAATATAATATAATATAAATATAATATAATATAATATAATATAATATAATATAATATAATATAATATAATATAATATAATATAATATAATATAATATAATATAAATATAATATAATATAATATAATATAATATAATATAATATAATATAATATAATATAATATAATATAATATAATATAATATAATATAATATAATATAATATAATATAATATAATATAATATAATATAATATAATATAATATAATATAATATAATATAATATAATATAATATAATATAATATAATATAATATAATATAATATAATATAATATAATATAATATAATATAATATAATATAATATAATATAATATAATATAATATAATATAATATAATATAATATAATATAATATAATATAATATAATATAATATAATATAATATAATATAATATAATATAATATAATATAATATAATATAATATAATATAATATAATATAATATAATATAATATAATATAATATAATATAATATAATATAATATAATATAATATAATATAATATAATATAATATAATATAATATAATATAATATAATATAATATAATATAATATAATATAATATAATATAATATAATATAATATAATATAATATAATATAATATAATATAATATAATATAATATAATATAATATAATATAATATAATATAATATAATATAATATAATATAATATAATATAATATAATATAATATAATATAATATAATATAATATAATATAATATAATATAATATAATATAATATAATATAATATAATATAATATAATATAATATAATATAATATAATATAATATAATATAATATAATATAATATAATATAATATAATATAATATAATATAATATAATATAATATAATATAATATAATATAATATAATATAATATAATATAATATAATATAATATAATATAATATAATATAATATAATATAATATAATATAATATAATATAATATAATATAATATAATATAATATAATATAATATAATATAATATAATATAAATATAATATAATATAATATAATATAATATAATATAATATAATATAATATAATATAATATAATATAATATAATATAATATAATATAATATAATATAATATAATATAATATAATATAATATAATATAATATAATATAATATAATATAATATAATATAATATAATATAATATAATATAATATAATATAATATAATATAATATAATATAATATAATATAATATAATATAATATAATATAATATAATATAATATAATATAATATAATATAATATAATATAATATAATATAATATAATATAATATAATATATATAATATAATATAATATAATATAATATAATATAATATAATATAATATAATATAATATAATATAATATAATATAATATAATATAATATAATATAATATATATAATATAATATAATATAATATAATATAATATAATATAATATAATATAATATAATATAATATAATATAATATAATATAATAATATAATATAATATAATATAATATAATATAATATAATATAATATAATATAATATAATATAATATAATATAATATAATATAATATAATATAATATAATATAATATAATATAATATAATATAATATAATATAATATAATATAATATAAATATAATATAATATAATATAATATAATATAATATAATATAATATAATATAATATAATATAATATAATATATAATATAATATAATATAATATAATATAATATAATATAATATAATATAATATAATATAATATAATATAATATAATATAATATATATAATATAATATAATATAATATAATATAATATAATTAATAATATAATATAATATATATATAATATAATATAATATAATATAATATAATATAAATATAATA